>JAUMHP010039561.1:0-11361 GCA_032361065.1 Enteromius trimaculatus | reverse complement strand
TTTTCCTAAATTGGGCGCCTGACAGCTTTGGCCTTTTTCTCTCCATCGCTGTGTTTACTTTGTAATCGACAATCAACCGATTTCCCATCTCCTAATGCTGTCAATCACGACCAGAGGTAAACCAATTCACCTCCACATCATAATCGTTTTTTATGATCTATTTTTTTTTTTTTTTTTTTTGGACATTTCACACAATTAAATAAATGAAAAAGTGCAAATTGTTGGTCTGTGAATCTTTTGTGAATTTATTGGTCTTTCGAATGAAATGCGCGTTATTTGTAAGAAAGGTGTTACTGACATAATTTAGCCCCCCTCCTTGTCCGCTTCATTTGGGAGAGCCCGCCCATCCCCTCCCCTCTTCTCTCCGCTCGCTCAGCTTCTAAGCGGCTCTCTTTCAGCAGCAGGGGCTGCGGCACAGCACAGGTATGATAGATAATAGAAAACCGCCTAGCTGCACAGATTATTATTTTTCCGCCAAGTTTGTGTGGCGCCCCCCACATGACAAGAAAAAATGCCGCCGCGGACAGCCATCCCGTCTGCCCGTGCGTAAAACCTCCACTGATCTTAAGGGGCGACGAGTCGAACTACTGAGATGAGGTCAACAGACTGACTAAGTGGTGTTCAGTAAACAACCTCCAACTGAACACCACAAAAACTAAAGAACTTGTCTTGGACTTCAGGAAGGGCAGAGCAGACCCGGCCCCACTTCACATTCATGGGAACTGTGTGGAGAGGGTACACTCCATGAGGTTTCTGGGGGTCCAGATCTCTGATGAACTCTCCTGGACTGTAAATACCACGGCGGTGGTAAAAAAAGGCCCGTCAGCGTCTATTCTATTCTATTCTATTCATGTTTTTATTGCATTTTAGGCAAGTTGTGATGATTTGAAAAGGTTAAATTAATCAAATATAGTTTCTGATCAGACTGTCTGCTTGTAACGAACTGGACAGATGCAAGATTGTAAAATGATAACAAAAGGTATTTATTTTCACAGGATAAGCAACAGAGGTAAGCAAACGTAAATTCATCCAATTACTGGGAATAATAAAGGAACTGAAAGAGTCTTTTGGCTTTATCCACAGGTATAGGATCTGATGCACACAACCACACACCACAGATGACGATGGAGACACTGATGACGATGGAGACACACACTGGAGATGAGAAGGAGCAATGGAGACACACTGGAGCTGAAGAGACACTGGGAACTCACGGGTTCTTCTGGAACGAAACAGGTAAGGTTAACAGGTAAGTAAAGAGCAGGTTTTTGTCCACTTTCGATGGTCGAGCTTGGACGTTGACTGAGGTTTGGTGTGTGCTTATGAAGGGTGCTTGATGAGTGCTGGAAATGCGAAGCAGGTGAGCAGACCAGGTGACTATGATTAGTATTCAGGGGAGAGTGATCTTTGTGTGACAGTGGGGGTGGAGCCTGGTGTAGATGTTACACTGCTGCTGGCCACTTTGTCGTTATTTAAAAAAAAAAACGAAAACTTATATATAAATCATTTTTACAGTATAGATTTTTTGATGAAACAGTATAAGCTGTTTTGGGCTCGGGCCACTGGCCAGTGCGAGCCGGGTGAAGCTAATAGCCTCAGACCTGGAACACAGAGAACAAAATCATGCCACGATTCCACTGTAGGGCCAGTAGCCTCGCGACACTCCTGTAAACCCTGCCCTAAATACGCCTTCACTTGACCACATCACACATACAAGGTTACACACATATATTAGAAGCTGTCCTTTAGTATCCATTTACAAACCTGTACACCACACATGGATAATAACTGACCACGAACAGAAAATAGAACTGACTTGCCGCATTTTTTATACGTTAATATCTTGCGTCTTGTTTTTTGAACAATAAAAAATTTGGCTAAAAGTGTGTTGTAACGCAAGCATTACTGAACATGTACCAAATTGATTAGTAATGCCTTACACTCCTGCGTTACATCAAAAAAGTAATTTATTACTGTAATGTATTACTTTTGTAATGCGTTACCCCCAACACTGTTTATATGTGGTCGTTGATAGGCTTCTTAAGTGGTGACAGGTGACTGTGATTAGTATTCAGGGGAAAGTGATCGCTGTGACTGGGTGAGTGTAGAGCTTGGCGTGTACGTAACACTGCCTGTTTGGACCATGTCTTTAAAAAAAGCCTCTACACTTGGATGTGCAAGTCTCATGTCTTGTCAGCCCGAATACAACATGGTGTAAGTAGGCAAATTATTTCAAAATAATAAAAACATTTCAAATATAAAAAGTGTGCTATTGGGAGATCTATTGGGACATCTTTTTTGTCTCTGACTTCTCTTATAAAACAGCATTTTTTTCAGTGTTGAAGATTAGCCAAAAGGCTGTCAGTTCATTAAATGATAAGCCCAATAAAACAGATTATTCAGTATAATGAAACAACTGTTCTATTAACATCTATTTTATATAGTAATGAAAAGTTCCTTTCCTTGGCCTTTTTTTTTTCCTTAAAGCAGTTCCTTTTAAACTGAATGAGTCAACTGCTCTCAAATCCAAGTCATGGAATGTTTATGGCATACGTCTCACTGATGTAGCATCAGAGCTGTGTCAAGTTGGACAACAATTTTTACCAGCATGCACTGCTTTAAATCAGTCACCATTCAGTCTGTCCATTGCCACATAAAGTCATTCACACACCTTTTATGTTAGTGTTTTAAAATGCTTATTGGCTTTCACTGATTTTATTGATTGTGTTATGCCGTGCTTTGGGTGAGGTATGCATTTCAATGAGATATGAGGTGGATAAAGGTATTCCATATCCTTATTCACTCCACTCTTAAATATCATGAAGGATTTATTTTAAAATAAACAACTAAATAAATTAAAAATAAGAATAAGACTTCCTGTGATTAACAACTTAAATTTTGGGTTGATCAGGAAGGGGCATGTTTCATTTCATATTCTTCAAATATCAGTAAATAGCCCAGGCCCAGTTTCCTTTAAATGTTTAAAGACTATGTTGAATGTTTATATGTGAATGAACACCTACTGTAAATGACAAAGCTTTAATTTTGGTGTGAACTTTCTCTTTAAATTTTACAAAAGGCTTAAGGTGTTCACTATTCTCATTCATTTAAAAATGTTGTAATTTATGTGCTTCAACCATTTAGCTTTGGGGTCGACCTGCCTCTTTTCACTTCATCATGATTTATACTGTACATTAACAGTCTTCATTTTCATGAGTATGTGAAGTCAATGAACACATTTTCAGACAAAGAAAGAGAATATAAATGTTTAATAGCACATATTAGTCTGGTGATTTTTAAAGCTGACATCAATCTGTCAAAGTTTTCATTACATAATACATGGGTAGGATTAATAAAATGGTGATGCAATAATAAAATAATCATTCTGTTGCAAAAGTGTGCATAGAGTGTCACAAGGTTTAGGCATTTGTCAAAATAGTGTAAGAAGGAGAGGAAATTATCTGGATGAGCCCATTTTTCTTAGATGACACCGGGCCATATGCAAAGTCTGAGTTAGGGACCTCATCCAAATGCTATTAAGAATTAATTGAGTGTTGAGAACATTGAGCTTTATCTTCATGCTTCAAAAGTATAAAATTAGCACTGCAAAGATAACTTTATCTTGTTGTTTTTGCTACACATTTAAAGGCCAGTAATTTAACATTAAATGTGCTGGACCAAACAGTCCTACTCATTTTAAACAATTCCGCCAACAATAATAATCATGCCATGATTTACTCACTTTATTTACTTAAAGAAATATCACACTTTATATTAGGTGGCCTTAACTACTATGGACTTAAAATAAATAAATAAATAAATACAAATTTAAAAAAAGTAAATGTACTTTGTGTGTCTAAATTGTATTGCAAAACACCTTTGCTGCTTTTGAGGTTGGATTTGGGTAAGGTTAGGGACAGGTTTGGTCATATGGCTATGTTTAATTGTGGGTTAAGGTGTAAGGAACAGGTCAACAGTTTAATTACAAACTTATTACATATGTAATTTTATATAGGTATTTAGAAAAATAGCACAATATACATCTTGAATCACTAAGTTCCTTCCTCATGTGGAGTGGTTTAAGTCTCGTGGGGTCTTGGATCGGTGCAGCTTCTGCAGTTATGTGGTCAATGTACCGGTCTGTCTTGGTGAAGAAGGAGCTGAGCTGCAAGGTGAAGCTCATGATTTACCGGTTGATCTACGTTCCTACTCTCACCTATGGTCATGAGCTTTGGTTTATGGCCAAAAGAACAAGATCCCGGATACAGGCGGCCAAAATTTGGGTGGCTGGGTTCTCCCTTAGAGATGGCTAGGTTTAATTGTGGTTGAGGAGTGAGGAGTTTGGTCACTCGGGAGGAGTTCCAGATGCCTCCTGGACGCCTCCCTGAGGAAGACCTAGGACACGCTGGAGGGACTATGTCTCTCAGCTGGCCTGGGAACGCCTCTGTGTTCCCCCTGAAGAGCTGGAGGAAGTGTCTGGGAAGAGGGAAGTCTGGGTGTCCCTGCTTAGACTGTTGCCCCTGCAACCCGGTCCCAGATAAGCGGAAGAAGATGGATGGATGAATGGCACAATGTAAAAATATCAATGTACTGTACACAATAACTGCATTGTACCAAATGATTAATTTAAATGTAAGTTAATTGTAGTTAAGGCCACCTAATATAAAGTGGGAAAGAAAGAAAGAAAGAACGAAAGAAAGAAAGAGCGTTATTTTTAGGTGTAGTAAAATTGAAAGTTAGACCAGCATAGTCAAGGGAAATTAACTTCTCAGGTCTTCTGAAACAGTGTGATAACATTGTATGGGTAGTGTATGTACATTGCATGTGCAGTAACCAAATTATACCTGCACTTGTACTCAATTACCAGAGCACTATTAAAGCACACTCACACCACAGATTCATCAACTGGTCTCTCTGGTTTCTCACTCTGTGCCTCCTTCATCAGCCTGTGGATTGCTGTGGACACTTACCTGTGCCATTTCTTTCTTGTTTACCCCCCTTGGAATACTTGCTACTTGGTACCTTGAGTTACGGATAAATCTGTTACCTTGCATTCTCTAAATTATGTTCTCAGGTGTCATTCTGGGACTTCACTGTTGCACTGAAATTTATGCTAACACAAATTAAGAGAAGTTTACTTCACCTGCATTTTACTTGTCTTCATCAATGGTGAACTGTGACAAAACAACCCCCAACCCCTTCAAGTCTAGAAAAAAAGATGGAGACCAGAAATCCAACCACACCAAACCCTTTCACATAACTCATCAATCCCACTTCAACCACCAGTCACTTCATCTGCCATTGCCTGTTCCATGGTCAAGCAGGCAGTGTAATCAGGTGAGGTGACGGAGAGGTTTCCTGTTAAAATGGCATTCATGTTCAGTCAAAAACTTCTTTGATTCTATTTAATTGGGAAATGTAATCTCTTCACACCTACCTGTAATGTTACACACCAAAGAAGTCCTACATACTACCAGATCACTACCATTCAGGGAAAGTCGCTGAGCAGCAGACCAGTGCATTGGAGAACTGCTGAATTAACCCTTTGTATTGGCTGCCTTAATGTGTAGACTATCTTTCTGCTGGTGCTAGAGGAATCTGCCGATGTCATCCAGGCCAATTTTTTTTTCAGTTATGCAGAAATGTATGAAGAGGCACATATTTCCAATGAGCCTAGGTTGAGTTTCTGCAAAATACTGTCATGAAACTTCCATCACACCGGCCAGGAAACTGTGCGATTGACCTCATGCCTGGGGCCAGACTACCTAAAGATAGAAATTACCCACTCTTGATCCCAGAACGCAAGGCCATGGATGAGTACATGAAAGAGGCAGTACTGCAGGGATTCATTCAATCCTCTCTCTTGCTTATACTGTAGCTTCTTCACGGCCAAGAAGGATGGTGGGCTTCAATCATGTTTTGGCTGGTCAAGTCAAGTTATCATTATTTATATAGTGCCTATTACAATGCAAATTGTGTCAAATTAGCTTTACAGTATTAAACAAGGAAATAGTGTCTTTTTTCTCTGCACAGACAAAGCCAGCACTTTAAAACTAGGCACCAACCAAGTCAGATTGCACAGAGAACACTGGTTCCTGTGGTGTTGTTCCAACAGCCGTCTACGGAATTAGGTCTTCGATAAGGATCAGTCTCTGAGGCACATCTTGATGTCCCGGTCTCTGCGGACATTTCAGGGCAGTCCAGTCCGTCAATACCTTATGGTGCTGATCCACCATCTGATCTGGATACAGACTGGATCCAGGTGGCTACCTCGGAATAAGAAAGAAACAGATTAACAATAGATGCCATTCTTCTAATGATGTAACAAGTATATTGTGTTTTAGGAAGTGTTCCTAGTTCCGGTTGATCTAATTGATGTAGCAATCATTAACAGATTTGAATGAACTCTCTGGGGTCTGAGGTGATTTTGGGGTCCCTGGGATGTCAACATGTAATTGTTTTTGTATAAAACAGAAACTGTGCTACAATAATATGTGACCAAGATGGATGTACATGTTAGTACATTAGTAGGTTTTGGGAAAATAAAACTAGCTGAAATAAGGCCATACAAGCCATAGTGAATGGTCCTGAATAAGAATTTAGAGTAACCAGTCTATTAGGCTAGAATATTTACTTCAGAATGATGTGAAAATCATTTCAAACTTATTCACAGAAAACAATATAGTGTTTTAAATTTTAAAATACATGTTTTGAGGCTGAAAGCCTGTATGCGAGGGAGTGAGAATGGCGATTAATATTCAGTGATTCTCACCTGAAGAGACAAAGATCCCTCCCCTAATAGCCCATTAGTGACTGTGACAGGTAACTAACTACAGAGATGTGAACAGACTTTGAGTCAATCCTGAAAGCAAGTGAACCCTGTAAATACCAGTTTGCTGCTTCTTTCCATGAGTTCAAGAAAAACATAACCACCATCGGTATTCAGGGAGCTTGTTTTACCAGAGAATATCAGTGTAGTTGAACATCAGATGTTGGTACTGCGCTCCTAGAGGATAACAGCTTGAAGAGACTCCAGTGAATGTCATCAGGGTTCATCCATGCAGCAGATTTCTGATTACTAAAAAACAAAACAAATACACAAAAAATATCTGTGAGCATGTTGATATCAGTATATGTAGCCTATATATTTATTTAGAATGAATTTGTAGTCATAGACCGACGCATGCTTTGTATTAGTGTAAAAATATATATTTGTCTGAGGAACAATTATTGTTTATGATGTTAAACATCTATAGAAGTATATGTCTAAAACATATTTGTGAAGTAGAGTATTAATAATATGTTCTAAACTGTCATGATCAGCTGGAGGGCCATCTCAAGCCACAAGAGGGCACTCCAGCACCCCACGAACTCTGTGTGTGTTTGTCTCTGTTTACATGCCCAGACTCTTTCCATGAACTCATGTCTCCGCCCACTCGTCTGTTGTCTAGGTGTTTGATTGTTTGCTCCACCCCTGTGACCTACTTTCCACTGTATAAAATCCCCCTGTGTTTGTGTGTTGGTGATGGTTCGTTGTTTATTGTTTCCTGTTAATATTCATTTGTGTTCCTAGTTCCTCGGGTTCCTCTGGGTGGAGCCGATGAGAGAGACGCCTTCCAGGGTGGTGCGGATGATTGAGATACCCTCCAGGGTGGAGCAGACAGCGGGGATGCCCACCTGGGCAGACCAGACAGCAACCATGCCCTCCAGGGCAACGCAGACAGAGACCAAGACCTCCTGGTCCAAACAGTCTATGACACCACCCTCCAAAGTAGAGCGGGCGACGTAGAGGCCCACCTGGGTTCACCAAGCAGTGAGAATGCCCTCCTGGGCCGAACAGGCAACGATAATGCTCTCCTGGGCCGAACAGTGCATAATAGTGCCTTCCTGGGCCGAACAGGCAACGATAATGCCCTCCTGAGCCGAACAGTCCATAATAGTGCCCTCCTGGGCCGAACAGGCAACGATAAAGCTCTCATGGGCCAAAAAGGATGTGATAAAGCCCTCCTGGGCCAAACTGGCAAAGAAAGCACTCTACGAGACCAACCAGGCAGTGATAACGCCGTCCGAGACTGAACAGGACCATGACACAGATGCCTCCACGGGTTGAATAGCCACGAATGGGGGCTCTGGACATTCTACGGCCGATACCAACTTCTCCAGAGATTGTGCAGCCATAAGTGGACCCAATGGAATATCCAGGCCACCCACAGGCTCTGGAGGTTCTGGCCCTGGGACTTCACAGTCCTCGTGGAGCTCATGTGACTCGTTGGGCACAGGAGATTCTAGTGGCTCCAGTGACAGTGGACCCAGTGCACACACCGGCTCTGGTGGATCCGGCCACAAAGGCTCTGGATCACAGACCGGGTCTGGCGGATCCGGCCACAATGGACCCGGATCACAGACCGGGTCTGGCAGATCCGGCCATCAAGGATCTGGATCACAGACGGGGTCTGGCAGATCCAGCCACCAAGGATCTGGATCACAGACGGAGTCTGGCGGATCCGGCCACACTGAACCCAAATTGCAGACCATCAACGCCTCTAAACACGGCTCCTCATACCTTGAAACGGGATAGGAACCCGTTACTGAAGGGCTCGGTACCGAGAGGACCGACAGCAGCTCGACGGGCTGTGTAACGGGACTAGTTGGATTGAACACAGCCCCTCGTAATGTGCAACAGGGCTGGGACCCCCTAACAAATGGTTGGAAACCATGAGCGCCTTCAACCGCTCGTCAGGCTGTCTAACTGGGACTGGCTGAACAGAACATGGCCCCTGTCACCATGAAACGGGATCGGAACCCGTTTTTTGCGGTTCTGTGACAGCAGGGGAAGCTAAAAGCACTCCTGGCTGAGAAACCGGCACTGATGGGGTTAACCACAGCCCCTCTCGCAGTGAAACGGAGATAGAATCTGTCTTTTGTAGTTTCGTGACCGCCGGGAAAACAAACAGCACTCCTGGCTGTGAAACTGGCACTGAAGGAGTTAACCACAGCCCCTCTCACCATTAAAACCAGTGATTCGCGGGTTTGAAACCACAAGGGTTTTAGATGGTACTGGCAACCGTACAGCTGAATTTGACACAGCAGGGGTTACGTTACTTTAGCGCTGGCAACCCCGAGGCTGGATTGGCGACCACTGCTTCAGCAGCCATTTTGAACGCCAGTTCAAATATATCCTGGATTCTCCTTGCTGTGTCTGGAGGAGAAATCTTTGGAGGTGGAATCGGGATCGCGGGAGCTCTTGCCGCTCAACTGAGCGAGGCGATTTCGGTGGCGTTCCTCGGTGGATAGCCAAATGGGAGACGGGTAGCTGGGGGTATCGGGGACGTGGTGTAGAGCCTGCCAAGATGTGTGCGTTCATTGGGGAGAACCCCATCTCCACTCTTGGTCACAAATGAGCTGCCGCGATGATCACTATCAGTGAGCTGATGCCTTTTCAAATCATTGTCTAAAATAAAATCAATGTGTGCATATAAAAAGTTTGGACCTTGGAATATTACGTGATTTGCCTAATGAAGACCCAGACTGCACACTGAGACAACTCATTGACTTTGTTTTATTATTTTGTGGTTCACGATTCACCGTGGTTGAGGTCAAGGAGGACGCTCACACCCGCGATCGCAGTCAGATTAATCAGCGTGCTGGCTCTCGCCTCGCCATTCGGTGATCCCTGCTCCCACACAAGATGGCGGCCGATCGCGAGGTACAACCCAGAATAGCGCACAGCGAGTCATCAGTGCGGGCGCCAGTGCCGATGAAACCCAGCGCTGATTCTCCTCCTCCTTACACTCGCAGAGAGTATGGCAAGCCACCTAAGTCTAAAACTTTGCACCTGTGGATTCTATCCCACCAACAAGGGGTTTTATGCCTGTTACATGGCAGGAGGGGCCGTGTGTTAAACATTTTGTCCTGGTTACACAGCCGAAGAAGCTGTTCCTCGTCCAGTCGGTTCCCAGTAATACAGCCAGGAGTGCTGTTTTCCTGCCGGTCGGTCCAGGTTTTTCAGCTCAAGGAGCTGACACCCGCACTAGCGACCTCCAAAGTGCTAGTGAGGGATTCTGACAGCGCCACACAGTGAGAGGGACTGTGCGGTGCTTCGTCTGCTCCAGTTTCGCAGCCAGTAGAGCTGCCAAAGGCCCTCACATCCTCCAGTCAACTATTAACGGGTACCAGCCCCGTAGCACGGTACGAGGGACCGTGTCTGTCTCTGCCAGTTCCGGTAGCCCAGCCTATTGAACTGCCGAAAGCCCTCACAAGCTCCGTTTGCCGGCGCTCTATCTTGTCTGTCCGACTCTGAGTTTAATAAACAGTTTTTGCATATGAACACGCACGTCTCCACGTCCCTTCATCATAACACTTTATGGCGTGTTTCAGTTTCTTTTTAAATACATTAGTTTTGGCAAGACTTTTATAATCTGAATCTGAATAAATGCCATTAGTCTATAATTTGTGCTTTATTTTATGATTTGTAGTTTTATATAGCCGAGTGGTTGGAATTTGAAATTAAAAAGCTTTAATTGCGAGTCATATTCTTAATGAATAGATTATGCATAGCAATTTTGAGAGAAAATATTTTACATTTTTCAAACTTTTCTATTTAAATTTTAAATGGATATGGCACTCAAAAGTCAACAGATCATCACAGATAACGATTTAAATAACAATAACTATAGGTTGTTTTTGTTTTGGTAAATGTCTTTTTCTGAGATCATAAAGTGTGATCCCCTATGAAAATGAAAGGCCCTGCCATTAAAGATTTTCTGGCGACGGCTTTGCCCTGTTCCCCTGCCTGTTCAATCCACACTTTGACAGTGCGCCGCTATTCCCCTCTTAACCTGCACCTTTACATCGGACCATTTCATTGAACAGGCAGTGTTTCATACATCTGAATTTTTTTGTGTGTATGCACAAACAAGCTTTGTTCATGCGCAATGTTTTAGTATTAATTCTACACAAGTCTTTGTACATGAGGCCCCTGATTTCTCAACAACAATATCCATGCCACCTCCAAATAAGGAACCAACTCTGCCAGGAGTTCCAGAAGGTAAAACATATGTACCAATTTCTTAACAAATTTCCTTTCTGGACATGCATCTCCAGGATCCGGTCAGCTCCTTGTGAGAAGGTATGGGGGGGGGGGTTATTATGGCCTAGTCACCTGATTCCTTTGAGGATGCTAAGTCTGTGCCATGATCTCAACATCACATTGGGTGCTTCTCATTTCTTATTTGTGCATCCTCGTTTCCTTTCCTCATGTCTTAGCTCCACCTCTTCAGGATGTGAGGGAAGGACACAGGGAAAAGACGCGAGGACGGAGGAATGGAAGCAAGTGAAATGATATATCCTCGCTCCCTTTAG
>JAUMHP010039560.1:0-11361 GCA_032361065.1 Enteromius trimaculatus | reverse complement strand
TGCTCTACAGCTGCAGCTTTTCGTGACACGTTACTGGCTAGTAAACACACAGCCTCCACCGTCCAAGGTGCATCTTTTGGGGCTGCTGGTGGGAATGGTTAATGGACAGTTAAGCAGCACGCCTGGAGGTATCGACGTTGATCCTCTGGACCATGAAACAGCTCATCTATACAGCCAGTGGCAGTCCTGCCTGAAGTGGAGCCTCTGTCTAAATCAGTTACTGTTTTTTCCCGTATCTGAACCAGCGGTTGCATGGTAAAACATCCATTTATTACTCATAAACCATGAAAGCTATTACTGATTATTTTAAAATAGTTATAAAATTTGTAATAATAATAATAATCCTGCTTCCTGGTTGTAACCACCCAAATGTAATTTAAAATGCCTGAAAATAGAAATAATGATTCTTGTTTTAGTAAAAACAAACACACACACACACACTAATATAAATATATATATTAGGGGTGGGCATAGATTATTTTACGCCCATGTCGCCTCCACCAGCTACAGTTAATCCCAGACTGGCGTTTCCTGACAAATACGATGGTACACCAGATAAGTGCAAAGATTTCCTGCTCCAATGCTCACTGTTTGTTGAACAGCAACCCACACTTTATCCCAGAGAGAGTAGCCGCATTGCCTTTGTTTGTTCCCTTCTCACCGGAAGAGCATTAGAATGGGCTACAGCGGTATGGCGATCGGATGGATCGACTTTCTCTACCTTCAATTAATTTCTTCAAAGTTTCCAAGAAGTGTTTGAACACTCCAGCGAGGGAAGAGGTGCGGGTTGCAAGTTCGCGCGCTCTCTCAAGGAAGACGCTCTTGCCTTCAGAACGTTCCTGATAGTAGACATTATTAGATTCAGGAGCGGCTGGCAATTTTATAGCTTATTCTTTTGTTAAATTGCATGAGATCAGACTGACACCCTGTCACTCCTCCTTGACAGTTGAGGTGCTAGACAGCCGGCCTTTGACAGAGGGCCGCAACATTAACATCACAGAAGAAGTGCAACTGACAGTGGGCAGCCTTCATACCGAGATCATTCAATTCTACATCATACAGTGCAATATGTATCAAGTCATCCTTGGTCTGCTCTGGCTTCGAACCCACGAACCTCTTATCTCTTGAAACCCAAGCCTCTCAACTTCCTGAACACAGACCCACAGACTGCGTTATTGATCTGCTGCCCGGTGCTACTCCTACGAAGGGAAGAATACAGTATTTCCTCTATCATAACCTGAATCTGCTGCCATGAAAGCTTACATCGAGAAGGAACTGGCCTAGGGCTTTATTCAGCCATCCACTTCACCAGCTTCAGCGGGGATGGAGGTCTGAGATCCTGTATAGACTATTGTGGCTTGAATGAGGTAACCGTTAATTTTTAATTACCCCTTACCATTAGTACCAGCCGTCCTTGAACAACTCCGCCAGGCCAAATATTTCACCAAACTCAATCTACGCAGTGCTTTCAACCTCATTCGGGATGATGCCCTTCAGCCTGGCCAACAGTCCTTCAGTCTTTCAATCATTCATCAATGATGTTTTTCGGGACATGCTGGACAGATGGGTGATATTCTACATTGATGACATTCTGATCTTCTCTCAAACAAGGAAAGAACATGTTCAACACGTCAGAGGATTAAACTGCCTGAAAACTTGCTTCACTTCGGCTCCCGTCCTCAAACATCCTGATCCACAGGAACCCTTCATCCTCGAGAATAATCTGTATTACCGGAGGACATAGTCTCTTACCGTCGTCACCAATTCACGTCTTTGGAAAACATTTTTTGAGCATCTCTACATCAATATCAGGACTTCAGGAAACCACCCTCAGTCCAACAGCCAGTCAGAGCATCTCAACCAAGAAGTTATCCGCTTCCTCCGAACATACTGCCACAACCAACCCACAGACTGGAGTCGTTACCCCTTTTGGGCAGAATTTGCACAAAACTCGTTGGTCAAACCATCTACTGGATTAATCCCTTTCAAGTATATTTTGGGATACCAACCTCCACTCTTCCCATGGTCTGGAACACCCACTAACCTTCCCTCCGTTAATGACTGGATGCAACGCAGTCAACAGGTCCAGGACCAAGCCCCCTTATTCCCGGGACTGATCGCACTCACCTGGTGTTTCCCACGCCCACGTCTCATTTAAGCAGCATTCTCATGGAACTCTGTGTCTCATGGAAGTCTTGTTTTGCTGTTGCTGACATTTTTAAGCATTTATTCTGATTGATTCCCTGTTTGTTTCTAACCTTGGACTGTTATATCAACTCTGTCTGTGACCCCGACCTTGTTTATGATCTCCTGAGATATTGTCTCTGCATCTCCTGTCCACGCCTGTATGACTATTCTTAATAAAAGCTGCAAATGGATCCCTCTAAGTCTGCTGCCTTGTTACAGCATGTGCATGTATTTATATATGCATGATTAACATACATGTATGCACACATTAATAATTCAACAACAAGGCTTAAATTTACAAATTCTTTTAATATCTATCCATCAAAGAATCCCTAAAACATGTATCACAGCACAACTGTTTTAAACACTGATAATAATATGAAGAGTTAAATGATATCTAAATATTTCTAAAATTACATTTTAAATGTGACCACTGGTGTTGTTGCACATGAATGCTAAATGTGTTTTTCTGGTGTTTAGTTTGTATCGTGGAAAACTGGTGCACCGGATTGTTGGAGAGCTTAAGAAAGGAAAGACAATGCACTCTCTGCTGGATAAGGGCTCAAACACCGAGCGGCTCTTCAAACAGCTGAAGGATGCGGTTGTGAGCTTGATGGGAGAAGACTTCATCAAGAAAATGAGAACCGGGCTGCAGTGCATAGCTGCTGGGAATCAGACTATAGATGAGTGGTTGCTTTGAAAATCTGACGTGTGAAGATACTAATTACTGTGAAGAATATGAAGATGATGGGAAAAGGAGAAAGAGTAAAGCCAAGGATTACAAGGGTAAAATTCCTGATAGTAGTTAATATGATTCACAGAGTGTCAAAAAGTGATTCATGATTTATGTATTTTTGTGACGCACAGAATTTATTTGTTACCTGTGATTTATTTTGACAGAGAAATACTCAAGAAATATTTACACTCCTTACAAAAGTACTGCGTGTTTTATGAATTCTCTCCTTTATTTTAGTATAACGTGAGGCACTGTATTTCACTCCCATGACTTTTAAGACATTACTAAAATAATAAACCAATAAATGAAACCTGCCACGATTTAGCTAACATATTGAAATAGATTGTATTTCTCTATAAAGGTGTGACCAAGAAAACATTAGTTTATAATTATTATTATTATTTATTATTTCCATAACTAACAGGCCACTTCTGCCTGTGCATTTTGGAAAACTTATTAAGAGTGCTTGAGCGCGGAATATATTAAGACTCATTCATTGTGGTTAGTTGCATAATATATAGAAACTAGGAAAATCTTTAGTGGGCGGCAGCGCTGTTAAACACCTACACATCTCAGTTTGAAAGCATTACACACATTGTCCATTGTAATTTACAATTTGTAAATCACAGATATGTTGTCTCCCCAAATAAATGTTTTTATTTTTTTGGTCTTGTTCATAAAGCATGTTTTTCCCAGATCTAAAATAGCCTGTTAAACGCGTTCGTAGACGGAGGTGTTGTGGAAACAGCCTTTATTTAAGCCTGAAAGTGCTTGGAAACATTGCGCTGTAAACTGGTAACAACATGTGATTATGCACATGAACGATAAATCAGGTCATATTAATAAAAAGATAATGATACACATTTTAAACATTTACAAAGCAACGTTTTTTTCATTTATCACACGGAAATGTTCATTTAGCGTTTTTACGGTTGCCTGTGCAAAAAAAGAAAGGCATCCACTGAGGAAACATTTTCTAACAGGCCCGTTTTTCTATATGAAGTCTCCCTAAACGTTCCATGACAGATTTCTTAAAAATTAAAGCGGCAGGTTAAGAAAATGTTTTTTTTTTTATTATTATTTAGCATATAAAATCACAACTTTTGTAGATATTCAAAATAAAAGTTGACAGGTCAGACAATAAGAACTATTAAAGCCTGAACATGTCATGTCTTCTGGATCTTACCCATAGACATGATTCAGTTTATATTTAGTATCATTAATAGGGTTGGACATCGTTTTGATTTGAAGGCGTTTCTCAATGTCAAGGAAGGATCCTCGGAAGCCAGAATTTCGAGGATGCTACGTCATTGACATCCATCGAAAAATATCCCATACACAGGAAAGGATGCATAAGTGTAGCCTTCGCGCTCTTAAATCACCCACAATCCTTGTGCGGAGCTTTGCTATGTTGCTCAAAAATTCTAAATGTCGGACATTAGCGGAGTCGGAGCGCCAACGGGGAAATATGCTAAGTATATTTACAAATTACTTAAAAAACATTTTTGTATTAAAAAGTACAAATTACTATTGATATTATAAATTATAGAAGTTACGTTACTGATAGCTAACTGAACCGGACCTGTCATTTCACAATTATTAGCCCTCACCGGCATTTTTTTAGTAATGTTTGCGCCGAAAGCGGACCTTTTCACTGACGTAATGA
The DNA here is from genome assembly GCA_032361065.1 of Enteromius trimaculatus. NCBI lineage: Eukaryota > Metazoa > Chordata > Actinopteri > Cypriniformes > Cyprinidae > Enteromius > Enteromius trimaculatus. The sequence goes on along the minus strand of JAUMHP010039560.1, from coordinate 6,772 downwards.
CGCAGTAATGTGCACTTGCTAGCCTGTTCCATTTACGTGTTCTCCAAATGCTTAAGAGGAGCCTCGCCTAGCCTCTGAAGGAAGTTACTTGGAAGGACCAGTCCTGCCAAGGACGTATCCTTGACATTGAGAAACACCGATTCTTCCTTTCGATTTCGGTTCTTTTCGATTCTCGATTCCGATTCTTTGTGGACTGGAGTAACGTTGTTGTTCACCAAATTTAGTCAAGCGCTTTATTGTTAAACTACAATCTCTTACCTGATTGTTGTGACGCGTTACTAACGTTGGTTAGCGCAGGGTTTTGCGCGCTACACGCCTTAATTTGTACATCATGCAGGCTTAGGTGTTTCGTCATATTCGTAGTGCATCCTCCCGTGCAAGATATCATTTTGTCATGTGTTGCACTGTGCCAACCCAGGCTTTTTTAGTGTGAAATAAAGCCACATTTTTGAGCGCCGCTTACTGTGCTCCATAGCTGCAACTGAACAAGCGCGCGGCATGCACTTCAGGAGATACGGTGGCCACAAAACCCAAAACTTGCGTGTTTGGAACCGATGATCGGAATCGAAAACAAATTTTATAAACGAATGGCATTGTTATTTTTTTAACGGTTCCAAGTTGGAACCGGTTCTCGATGCCCAAACCTAATCATTAATATCTATATTTACAAAAATTAAAGCGATTGCGCTTTTGCTTCTGTGTCCTGCTCAGCGCACTTCGGCATCTCTGCACAAAAAAAAACCCACATTTATTATTATAGCGCATTTTTAACATATAAACATTGTTATAGGCTTGAACTGTTTTAATGGGTATATCTAGAGTTTTATTTTAAACAAGTCCTGATGGTTTGAGAAGGCTAAAGGGATCAAACACTTTCTGGGGTGCGTTTCCCAAAAGCAACCATGGTCGCAAGTTCCGTCGTTGCCAATAGAGTTCAATGGAACTAACAATGATAGTTAGCTAGCGATGCTTTTGGGAAACGTACCCCTGATCAGCTGCTGATGGCTTATATTTAACGAACAAAAAAATACTCCAGACATTTTTCTAAATGAACTTAATAAAAAAAACAAAACGAAATATAATAATTTTGACATTAAACACATAACTGAACTATTTTATTAAAATTTTCTTTGCGTTCAGATTAATGTCTGCCTATAGACAGCTTCTTATCGTTTTATTCTGGTATTGCATCACTCATAGCTTTAACGTTTAAAATAGAGTTTAGGAAGATGTATGTAACTGCAATCATTAGCTTGGATTAGCTCGTAAAGCCTTGTCTCTTGTCAAAAGGCTCATGGCGACCACAGACTTAGATGAACACTGCTGGCAGCAGCGACATGTGTATCTGCACCGTTCATATCTCCCTGCTCCCGTGTGAATGATCGAGAGATTCACACCTCTATCAAACGTCCACCCCCTCCAGCTAGAGGCAGATCAGTTATGCCTGGGGATTTTTGGCAAACTTAACATACTGTATGTGTTTGAGCGCGGAATATAAGGCTCAGTTAAATTAAAAATAAACTTGGAATTAGTTGAACGGTGACTAAATGAACAACGAAATACAGTACAGTAGTAACTAGAAAAAGTCTTTGATTTCATTGATAAAATGTGTATGAACCCTGATAACAGAAAGTGATCAATTACACATGAACAGTGGTTGTGCGGTCTTTTTCAGAAGTTTCGTGGATTTAAATTAATCTGTAATTGTCTTATGTTTTATGTGTACCAGCCCTTGTGTTTATTTTAATAAAATATTTATGGTGAATTGTCATTTGTCAGTTGTCATTACCTAAGTACATATTCAGTATTTGAGGCCTGAGCTAGCGAGGCAGCGCTCCGAGATTGAGCCGCTGAGATAACTCCACCCCATCCATTCTGACAAGCGCCTAATCTCGGATGCTGCTTCAAAGGCTAGATGGCTACCATATAATTTAAAAGGAAATCATGTCTAGCGCATCCTGATGAAGTGGTTAGATAGATGATTTTATTATAACTGTAGTAAAAGGTGACTTCAAATACAAACAAGCCGGGTTTTTCTAGATTCTTATGACTGAACGTGTCATTTTGTCACATGTGACATCCTTTCCCTGGTTCTATAATGAAGGTCTTGTTTTATAGTCGCAACCATCTGGTGATTCAGGATGTGGTTCAGACGTCTTTGATTTGGAAAATAGGGATATCAGGCTGTGGGTTAAACAAGTACACAGACACACATTTATTCGGAGTCTAAGTCTTTCAGAGTCTTAAACAGCCACGCTAGATTCAGGTAACCAAACTGTAGTGACGAGTGATCAGCAACATTGAATTTGTTAGCAGATTTATTTTAACAGGTCAGACAATAAGGACTATTAAAGCCTGAACATGTCATTTCTTCTGGATCTTACCATTTTAATGTTCTGGATACCAAGAACACAAAACTTTACTTTTAGTGGTTCCAGATAAAGCAATATGTCGGTCATGTATTTTTAAACAGTCTGACTATATTTAATTAAATATAGTAACCAAGGAGGGAAAGGAATGTTACAGAAGGAAACTGGAGAGCAGGCTGGCTCAGAACAACATGAGAGAGGTGTGGAGTGGAATGAGATCAATACCTGGTATCGAAAGAGGAACTGACCAGGTGATGGAGGTTGACCACAGTAAGGCCAATGATCTAAATCTGTATTTTAACAGGTTTGATCACACACCTACTCCACCTCACTCAAATATCATTAATACCATCAGTGACTTACAGAGTTCTCTGGACTACAACCCCATGACCCCGTGCAATGCCTCTTCAGACCTGTTGCTTTGACCTCACATGTCACGAAGTCACTGGAAAGACTTGTCCTTAACCACATTCGGACAATCATAGAACCATACCTGTACTCTCTGCAGTTTGCCGATCAGCCCCGCATTATTGTGGAGGATGCCATCATTTATCTGCTTAACAGAGCATATACATATCTTGAGGAGCCAGGCAATACTGTAAGAGTCATGTTCTTTGACTTCTCCAGTGCCTTCAACACCATCAAACCTGAGCTACTCAGTAATAAGCTACAGGACATGCGAGTGGATGTTTCCCTGGTGACTTGGATTAAAAACTATCTAACAGGTCGTCCACAATTTGTGAGGTTGCAGAACATCACTTCAGACACTATCGCGAGCAGCACAGGGGCCCCTCAAGGGACAGTTCTGTCTCCATTTCTTTTCACACTCTACACCTCAGATTTCAGACACTGCTCACAGTCTTGCCTTCTGCAGAAGTTCTCAGATGATTCTGCTGTAGTGAGCTATATCAGAAGAGGCCACGAAACTAAGTATAGGACTGTGATTAAAAGTTTTGTTGAGTGGTGTGGACTAAATCACCTGCAGCTAAATGTTTCAAAGACTAAAGAGCTGGTGGTAGATTTTAGGAAGCAGAGGACTGTCCCTGACCCTATCACCATCATACATTCAGCCACAGACTGAGAATACCCAAGTGTAAAACTGAATGCCACAGGACGTCATTTATACCAGTGGCCATCAAACCCTATAACTCTTCCTCCAACGTTCGGGAGCTGCTGTGACCGCATGATTACAGAAAACATATACCTTGTACAATGTGGGGAACCAACCACATAGAATATGCAGAATCATTATTTAATTTCCTCACTGCCCAACGTAGAGACCAGATGCAACGCTGGCACTGGCACCACATTGTCTCGACTAACACCCTCTCTGGGAAAGGGGGAAGAATACCCCCTGACATGTTTACAGCTTGCGAAGAGTTATCTGTTGTTTTCAGACATGAAACGTAGACAGGATGTTACCTAGGCATGCTTGACATGGAAAGGTAGCTGTTAATACGTGGAATCCCTTTTTAAGCATGGGTGATCGATATCTGTAACCAGGAAGAAGTTATTAAACTTTATTAAAGTTTAGATATCAAACTTTGGGAACACCCTCCTCCAGACTGTGTTTTAATACATGTTAATGAACCAGAATATGTATTTGAGGAAGTCAATGACAGGGAAGAGACTGCCTGTAACGCTCACGGATTGGCCTTCACACTTCGTGGGAGGGACGAAATCCCAAAGGATAAGACGTGTTGCGCAGTTCACCCTAAAAGACTCGCAACTCCATGTCTTGGAAGAAAGGAAAGCAGCAGCGCAGCTCCGCAAAGCAACGCAGAGAGACATAGAACTTAGAGAAGTTCAAGCCAATCTCTCTTTGTCAAGAAACCGGACGCCTCCGCTCCCTCCTTCCTAGACAACACCTTAAGAACTGTTTTCAACTACAGAAGATCCAAACAAGTCAACTGCAACGAACTCTCTAAACCCATCTGCTTCAAGAGCAAGGACACCCGCTTCAGACGAGAGCCTCCGCTGCTTGGTAACATAACCGTTTCCATTCTTTGCTGACGGTGCCACTCAGATTTGAAGTTAAAACTAGGAACAAACTCTCTGCTGTTACTTGCCGGTAGTGGTTTCAGATGAGTACTAGCAAATGTTTGATCATCTCAGTAACTTATTTCCCATCTTTAGACAGTGTGAGTGAATGTGTGTGTGAATGTGTCGCGTTAATCCTAGGTAGTGGTAGTGTATAGTAGATTAGTTTTCAACAAATAAATTGTGTTTTAATTTATGAAGAACCAATTGTCTTGTGTGTTGTGTTTGGAAAGTCAACATTGCCAATAGATCCTAAAAGCTAGCTTGCTCAGATAGGAGACCCCTAGAGTTCTTTAGTTTGTTAGCCACAGATTAAAGTAACTGTTTAAATATACTTATTGATTAAGATGCTGGACATATTAATTAACTAAGTGTATTTCATGCTTCAAACTTATGATAAACTGCAATCGAATGACTCTTTGAGCTCATTTGCATAGACTAACCACTAATGTAAAGGAAAATTCTAAATGTAAAGTTATTCCCCAAAAGTGGATTAATAAATTTATTAATTAATTAATTTCCCTTTAAAACACAACACTAAACTTCACAAAAACTATAAACTGGTTCTTAAAATATGATTGGCTAATTACAATGTTGTTCCAGGGTCAACAAAGATGTTGACCAAGGGGCACGCCGAACTCAGCAAAATCAGGTTCTGCGTTGGCCATCACCTGCCCAATCGTGAGTGCAGGCTCCCACGCCTTTTAAAGCTCAATATATGGGTATATATAATATATACGCATGCTTAAACAGCAGAGACAGTCTAAATCTCGCTGGGTTGGCCATCACCTGCCCTGCGCAGGCTCACACGCCTTTTAAAGTGCAAGGACGATTTAATGCATATGTGGAGCATTGATTTCTCTGCATGCTTATGTGACTGTGCAACCCGGTTTTCACCTAGTTATGCTTTTAGGCTTGATCGTGCTGCACTTACGGCACGGAGGGATTGAATTGTGATCCGATAGCATCTTAAGCAGATGCAGTACAAGTGAAGTGTCGACAGGGAATGTACAGGTTACGTCCGTAACCCAGGTTCCCTGAGACACAGGAATGGGTACTGCGTTAGTGATGAGAAGTCCAGATCTTTTCCGCGAAGCGGTTCTTTCGGACAGTTCGTTTCAAAGAACCGGTTCAAAAAAATGGATCACCAGTTCTTTTACGCTATGACGTCATCAACGTATTTACTATCGTCCTGCTCGGGCGGGTTTGGCAACTGCACGAGTCAAGCATGCGCACAATATCAGCTCATCGATTCTCAAATCAGACGCGTCCGAAAGACAATCGAAGTAACCTGAATCCGCCAACGAAGCGGCCGCCATATATATGCTCGGCTCCGCCCATTCTGGCAAGTTTCGGCGGGAACCGAGGTCATTGGTCGCCCTAGCACGGCGTCCTGCCGATTGTTTTATCTAAAAAGCACTGCAGCGACCAACGGCCATTACAGTTTTACTGCGTGATTGAATAAGGCTTCAGTTAGGAGGAAAAAAGGAGTTTTTCCCATAGCGTCTTAAGCAGACACAGTACTCGTTCCCGTGTCTCAGGGAACCTGGGTTACGGAAGTAACCTGTACGATGACCTCTAAGTGGAGAAGAAATTGCGTTTACAAAGCAATCATTTACCCAGTTTCTTTTACCAAAGGCCAAAAGCTCATTTGCGCTTAGTATTACATTTTTGTATTACAAGCTTAAATTCATCATACGTGCTTACTTTATATTTGAAATAATAATGTTGTATATTTTGCAATATACAGTTTTTATTTGAAACCACACTACATGTTTTATAGCTTTGTAAATTATTTCAATTTGTGTGTGTGTGTTATATATATATATATATATTTGAATCTGAAAAAAAACTGGGCGTACTTATAGAAATTAAAAAAGAAAGGCAACAGTTGTTTTATTGTTGCTGATTTACATTTTCATAAATTAACATTTCTAAACCTTTACAGTGACAATTAAATTTAGAATGTTATTCTAAATTGTATAAATTTATAAAGTTCCTGTGCAAATTGTTCTCTTTATTTACATGGTTTTAAATTAGGCAATTAATCTAATGGAATGTACAAAGCGCATTGACAGGCCACAGCGCAAAATCAAGTAAAATCAATAAATCACTGTTTATAGAAACACACAAAAAAACAAAATAAAATGCCTCAAGCCTGCCTCAAAAAACATTAATAATAAAGAATTCCATCTAGTTTATACATATTTAACATTTAAACATTTTAAACAAGTCACAGTTAACTGGTTTAGCTACTCAAAGCTGCAAAACGGGCAACAAAAAGGAATGCATTTATTAAACAAAATAATTAGTGGCTTTACAGCTCTCTGTAAAACTGCATATCATAACTCAACACACCCAGG
>JAUMHP010039559.1:0-11361 GCA_032361065.1 Enteromius trimaculatus | reverse complement strand
TCTTCCATAGCTTGGAGAAGGAGTAGACGTGTGTGTGGATTTCAGTCAGACACTTTCCATCTCCAGGCAGAAAAAAAATCCTCAATAGGTTTGAAGAACAGAGAATATGGAGGGAGATCAACTAAAAAATGTTTTATAAAGCTCTATTTCTAACTTATGTGTGACAGGTGTTTACCCGTGTGATGAGTTAGTATGCAGAGTAGGGCAAGTGACTTTACAATTTTGAATGACAATGTGTTCCTCGTGAAAACGAGGTTACGAACCTAACCCACATTCCCCGAAGGAGGGAACGGAGACGTTACATATGGGAACTCACCAGAGAGATTGCCTTTTTTAGCTTTATACAAAAGGCCAATGAATATCGGTGGTTTGATTGCGCTCAGGTGCACCTCATCACTGTGTGAGTATAAGAGGGCACGAGCGGAATGCACACGTAGGTTTTTCGCTGGAATGTGGGAATGTGGGTTACGTTCGTAACCTAGACGTAACCCTTTCAGTCAAATCACTTCAACGTTACATATGGGAAGACCCATGGAACAGGCTCCGGGGCCGCGTAATGTGGAGATCCCCCACCGACAGGTGAGATACTTATCAAGTTCGTCAGCAGAGGATCTGCACGTAACCTTCCCAACCCATTCAATGGTGCTGAAGCAGGCGGTTGAGGGCAGAGCACATGACTTACAGTTTTTTCCAGACGCTAGGACCCATTTCTCAATACTTAGTTCACTTTTGCAGAACTCTTCACACAGTGAGCACAACAATAACATAATGCTAAATGAATAAGACAGCAAAATTCAACAGTACTATTTTATTGCTTTTGGATTTTTATAGAGTAGCATTACTACTGTATCTGTATCAGTGGATGGTGTGGATACACATTCTTGTATTTTGGAATTACATTTAAATGAAAATAAATGTAAACAACATAAAATATTGAGGAATTCTGCATCATGTCTGATTCACTCCAGTAACATATATTGCAGTTATAAACAATATTTATAGCAGTTATAAACAGAGATGTGTCCTTGTTTCAGACTAGAAAACACTGTGTAATGCTGACCTGAATAAAGTGTTTTGGTAGTTGTAGTGCATTTTGAATGTGAAATGTACTGCTTTGCCGAGCTGAAACTTAGGAGACTTGTGTGAACTGTATTGAGAAATGGGTCCTAGCGTCTGGAAAAAACTGTAACACACAGTTCTTGCATGTGGAATAAGAGAAAGCAATATATCGCTAAGATTATGGCTATAACTGAAGGGAAACACAGCCTAGAATATTGAGATTTGTAGCCACACCTACTGGGCAAAGGAGACCCAGAGGAAGCACAGCGGGAGCTACTCCACTCTGCGAGGCAGGGAGGACTCAGGTTACACACAGTTAAGGGAACACTGAGATATTTTAAGCACACAGATCCCATAGGAGTGGCGCAGCAAACCAGCACCAGCCGGTCCCCTCGCTCTCCTGCTGTCCTTGGTGAGGTCGCAAGAAGACACAACCTCTATGCGGAGGTCGTAAAACCTGGCGAAGGTGTTGGGTGTCACCCAGCCTGCAGCCCTACAGATATCTGCTAAAGAGGCGCCATGAGCCAGCGCACAGGATGAGGTGACACTCCTTGTTGAGTGAGCTCCCAGTCCTAATGGGCAAGGCTCTCCCTGGTATAAATACGCCAGGGAGATGGCTTCTACCACCCAGTGAGCCAACCTCTGTTTGGAGACAGCATTCCCTTTCTGCTCAGGACACAACAACTCTAAGGCTGGGTCTGCCCCTCCCGGGGCAGAGCTTGCAAGTTCACATATATTGCAGAAGGGCGTGGTAGGAACCTTGGGCACTTAGCCTGGCCGGGGTCTCAGGATGAAGTGAGAATCAGCCGGGCCGAACTCTAGGCACTCTTCGTCGACAGGGAGATTGCTTCTATAACAGCGCTGGAAAGGCTGGAGAAGTCTGCCGCGCTCCTTCCAGAAACCAGATGTGCAGGTTCCAAAGATCGGGGCGTGGGTGCCATATGGTGCCCACCCACTTCCTCAAGGGGATCTTCCAGGGAGGGGCTCTCGCGGGGAACAACAAACAAAAAGATGTGGGGAGAGAGGGACAGTCCAAAGGGTAAGACTCTGTACTGATATGCTCGACCCTCGAACGCAAACCAAAGAAGGGGTCTGTGTCGAGGCAGAATCGAAACATGAAAGCACGCTTTCAGATAGCTGCGAACCAATCCTGGCTCCGGATGCATGTTAGTATGCACTTCGGCGTGAGCATTTTGAATGGCATCTTGAGAAGAGACCGATTCAAAGCTCTCAGGTAGAGGATGGGTCTCAGCCCACCACTCTTTTTGGGCATGATGAAGTAAGGGCTGTAAAACCCTGACCTCATCTCGGCTGAAGGGACAGGCTTAATTGCTTCCTTCCCCAGTAGGACAGCAACCTCCGCACACAGGACTGCGGCATCGCTGGGGCAGCCTGTAGAGGGACGGGGCAGGGACTGTGAGTCTGGCTGCAATGAGCAGCGCTTACCTGCCTCCCTGGATCCCGCGCTGGCGACACAGTGCCCTGGGTTTGCATCTGAGGAGACAAAAACATTTGGGTCAGATGGGAACCTCTGGGCACTGGGCCCGGAAGTGATGAGTTTTTTTATTAAGACTTGCTCTTTCCGTAAACACAGAAGCTCCCGGCCCTTGCCCGAAGAGTAGTCCTCATCACCTCCGGGCTGCCTGTGTCAGGAACGCTTCCCGCCCCTCATAGGTCGGTCCCTGAGCAGCAGGCGGTGCCCCTCGCCTGCGGCCAGCTCGACGATGGGCTGCCGATTTGGCATCTGGCGGGCTGGCCGGCCGAGGCAGGATGTGAGACATCGCCTTGGTCTCCTCCTGAACTGCGGAGATCTCCTGGGCCAAGTACTCGACAGTGTCGCCGAATAGGCCAATCTGGCACCTGCGTCAGATTCAGCCACTGAAGTCGCTCCTGGACCACCGTGGTGGACATCACCTGAGCAAAGGCACACGCTGCGACCTTCATCGTCCGAAGAGCGAGGTCAGTCACAGCACAAAGTTCCTGAATTGTCCCCTGGTCCAGCCCACTCTCATGCAGGAGTTGCAACACTTTAGTCTGGACACTTTAGACTTGGAGCGTTGCCAATGTGTGCATGGTAGTGGAGGCCTGCCCGGCTGCATAGTAAGCCTCGCATGTCAGAGCGGACGATGGGAGATGCGGATGGGAGATGCGGCTGATCACAACAGGTGGAAGCACCGCACAGGCACAATTGCACTGCCCAGCCGCGAAGGGTCGGCTGAATGTGCACGCGGCACCTCCAGACCGATTCCGACCACAGCGCGGAGGAGAAGAGCCGACAGTTCGGTATCCACAGCAGATGGCGCAGAAACCGCGGCGCAGCGCCCTCCCGAAACGGTTTCAGCCTCACCATCTAACTCACCCTCTGATGCTGCCGAAGACATCTCAGCCTCTCAGGGTGCCCACGGGACTACGCGGTGCATCAGAAGTCCACACAGCTGTTACCCCGGGCGGAACATTCGGAACGAACACCTGGAAGTGTCCTTCACACACCAGTGCGGGAAGGACGCGAGGGAAGCCGTCTTGTGGACGAGACTTTAGTGTCATACATAGTCAAGTCAACTTTATTGTCAATTCTGCCACATGTACAGGACATACAGAGAATTGAAATTACGTTACTCTCAAACCCTTGCTGGATAGCAGCAAAACATTTAAATACAAAGAGAAAGTACAAAAAAAAATGCAAGTACAAAAATTTAAAAGTAAAAATTTTAATAAATAAAATTATACATATAACAAGAAGGCAATACAAAATACAGTGTTGAAGTAAGTGCACATGGTATTGAGTGCAAATCAGAAAAAGTAGTGCAAATCTAGACACAGTGCAAATGGGGATTGTATATGTATGATAAAGTGATAGAGTGTAAAAAGACAAAAGTCTAATGAGATAGTCTTATGAGGTAGTTATGAGGTAATTTGCAGTCCAATGTTGCAAAAAGTGACTGGTGCAGGACAGTAAGTGAGTGTGTGTGCGTGTGTGTGTCAGGGTGACAGAGATCAGATAGACCGTGGGGGAGAAGAGGGGAGAGGGGGCAGAGCCGGGAGGGAGTTAAGCTTCCTGACAGCCTGATGAATGAAGCTGTCCTTCAGTCTGCTGGTCCTGGCCTGGAGACTCCGCAGTCTCCTCCCTGACGGCAGCAGCTCGAAGAGGCTTTGCATTGGGTGGGTGGGATCAGCCAGCAGGGAGATTACTTTTTTGGGACCGGAATGATCGTGGTGGCTTTGAAACATGTGGGGACGACAGCCTGGATGAGTGTTGTCAGGACCCGGAGCTGCACTGATCCTGCTGAGGGATCTCCTCACGCTGTCCGGGGACAGAGTCATCACCTGGTCACCGGGAGGGGGTGAGGTCTTCTGTGCAGTGGTGCTGTTTTGGACTTCAAAGCGAGCGAAGAAGGTGTTCAGCTCGTTCAGCAGGGGGATGGTGCTGTCACAGGTCTGTGGTGGGGGCTTGTAATCTGTGATGGTCTGAATGCCCCGCCACAGGCTCCGTGTGTCTCTGCTGTCTTTGAAGTGATGGGATATTTTCCTGGAGTACTGTCTCTTAGCCTCTCTGATGCCACGGGAAAGGTTGGCCCTAGCTGTCCTCAGGCTCGCCTCGTCTCCATCTCTGAAGGCAACGTTCCGAGCTTTCAGCAGCCTGTAGACCTCTCCTGTCATCCATGGTTTTTGATTGGCCCGGACAGTTATGGTTTTCGTGACTGTTACATCCTCAGTGCACTTGTTGATGTAGGCTGTAACAGTCTCTGCGTACTCCTGGAGGTCAGTGCTGTTGTTGTAGGTGGCAGCCTGCTTAAACATGTTCCAGTCCGTGGTGTTAAAGCAGTCCTGTAAAACCTCAGAAGACCCTTCTGGCCACACTTGTATCCGCTTACGAACCGGTTTGGTGACTTTAACGAGTGGTCTGTAAGCAGGCATTAGCATGACATGATAGTTCAGAATGGTGAAGGCTCTGAAGAAAACTCTTATACTCACGCAGTGATGAGGTGCACCTGAGCGCAATCAAATGCACACCCATTTTCATTTGCCTTTTGTATAAAGCTCAAAGGCAATAGGTCTCTCTGGCCAGTTCCCATATGTGATGTCGAAGTGATTCAACTGAAAGGGTAACAAGAGATTTTCTTCATGAAAATTGTGCCAAATGCAGAGAATTGTGTGTGGAGTTGTTTTAAAAAGTGTTTTAAACCTGCAGTTTGAGTGTAAAGCGCTCGACTGTAGTAAACACACTACTGTAGTAGTTTTGTTGTGATTCTCCATGTTGACTGATTTGGGTAAATGGGAAAGAAACCAATGATATTTTCCTGCAGCATTGGTCTTGTGTAGTGTTTGGTGAACTATTGTGTAGTTGCACTTTTTCTTTAGGTCAGCTACAGCAGCGTGTAACTGGTTCAGTCAGACGTGTGTGTGTTTCGTAGGGTGTATGAAGTTGTGTATAGTTTTGACAAAAGTGTTCCATTTTGCAAATGATCTGAAGTGTTGTGTAGTTTGGTGTAGGGTTGTGTTTATGGTGTGTAGTGTTTTGACAAGCCTTTAAAATTGTGGTTCAAGCAAATCGTAAAAAACTATAATGTCATGAAAGTTTTTTATTTACCATTTTTTTTTATTATAAACGAGTATATATCGACTGTTCACCATTCACAGACGCAGTCACATGACCACAATAAAAGAGAGGGAATCAAAAACTAGATGAAATGAGGACTGCAGCTCCTGAGTCAGTGAAATCACAGAAATCTGTAAGCTTACTCGGTTTATTTGATTTGATTATTGTAACATTAATGTTGTTCAACAAATATAGTTTTTGCGTTCCCATTTGCTCAAATAGCAGAAGACAAACTCCACGATTGTGTTTTCATGACTTTCAATAAAAGGAAAAACTAGAGAGAGAGACTGATAACAGTAGAGTCGCTGCAGCGCTGGGAAGAACGATCCTCTGCTGCTCTCTACTGCTCGTACAGACAATATCTTCAGATTCACTTCTGTTTCTCTTCCCAGAACGCCAGACTTGGACCGGTTTCATCTGAACTGGACTGTTTATAATATTTCATTAAAACATCATAATGTCAACCAGCCAAAACATTTATTTTCATTTCTAATCATACAGATTATAATACATAAAAATAGTTAAATCTATAAACCTAAAAAGTAAAGGTCTAACTGAATCTAATAACGGTTTACTTATTATTAACCTATTTAATCATAGCACATTAAATGGCTGATATTTATATTGTGTCTCCTCCTAATTAAACAGAGTTTACACAGAAATGAAAATCATTTACTCCCCTTATGACGTCTTTTAAGGTACTATTTCTTAAGGGTGTTGGTCAGTGGCACACAGAAGCGTTGGGGGAATAAAACACAGCTGCTGACCAATCAGGATGCAGGAATGGATTTAGATCAGAAACATCTGCTTGATTTATTAGCTTAGGTGGAGTTTAACAGAAGTCTCGCATTCCTTTATAAACATGCTAAATGCAAGAAGAACATTATTTAATCCATTTTTTGACCCAACTATTTGGAGTTTTTACATAAACATTTCCGTTCTTCTTTTTAAACTATTAATAAATAAATGTAATATCATGGTCCTACCTGATCTCATGAAAGAGCATAACTAAGTGTTTTTCCCGTTAGCTTTTCAAAAGAACTTAAAGTTAGTACAGCTGTGTTCTGTCTGCAGTTAAGATAGAATAAAGCTCTTAGGGAAGAGCTTTTGTCCTAAATGCGGTCCGAACTGAGATGACCATGCTTCTGGATTTCTGTAATACCCCACAAGTCTTTGATCATTTTTGCTCAAACAAACAAACCTACCATTCAGTGTTGATAAAACTAGACGATCTAATCTATATTTTGATGCATGGCATGTTCATTCATGCAGCAATATATTCTGAGGGCCGTGAAATTTTAGTGAAAATCCTCAGAAACGCTGGTGTTAGCTGGAATCTATTCTCAGAAACACTGGCGTGTAGTGAGGCATGCTGGGATTAGATAGCTGGCACACCTGGTCTTGATATGGCTGGGCTGAGCACATATGAGCCAGACTTTCACCAGATCTCTTTTGCCATGGCTTTACAAGTGGAGATGATGTTCTTTTGGATGACACTATATTTTGAGGTTTATGGCACAAATGAGAGTCTAATATAGTACAGGTATGGCACATCAGGTAATATGTTAACTTACTCTGTCTTTTATTTGGAAAAACACAGATAAACTGCTATAATCACATGTGCTAGGTTAGTGGCAGTCCACACCTCAGCCCCACAATGCTATTGGTTGGTTTGTGTCTTGCCTTTTTCCTATTGGAGGATTACTCGACTGTTATTTTCAGCTCCACTTCCTCTTTCAGTCACCATAGAAAAGAGGATAGTTAGCTGGTGTATGGCTCTTTCAAGGGTGGTTTAGAGCGAATGCAGTGGTTATAAATAAAGGCCCCAGGTCTGTCAAATTCTTACTTCAAGACATCCCTGTTACTGTTTTAAAAAAGGGTGTAGAAAATGTGTCCATTGAGGAAGAGTTTACACGTTTACAAGACGTGTCTTCAGCTCTGCTGGGATAGAGATGATGAAAACTGAGTGGATCCTAGTTTCTTCAACCAGGTTAAAGCAATCAAGTAAACCTGCAGTATTTATGATTTCATCGTTTTGCGAGCATTTGGCGCCACCTACTGTTGTGAATGTATTAATGACGTCAACGTCAGAACAGAAGTATTTCCAAGAAGAAAATAAAACTGTACTCTCTGCTTACTACTGTGTCTTTTTCTCATAGCATTCTCAGATTTGTCAGTAAGCATATTTTGCCATCTTTGTACAGTCTCATCAAATACAGTTTGAACGTGTGATCTTAAACTTTACAGGTTCAGTTTTTTACAACAATGCAACAATGCAACAGTGCCATATAGAGCCTGTTTGTATTTAATATTTTTGTCTTTTTTTTTGTCCCAGATGTTACAAGTCCCCAGGACGCTAGGCTTTGGCTGTCTGAACTGTAGTAAATGTTTTTGATTTACTAAAAAAAGAATAATAATAAAACATAAAATATAAAAATGTGGTACTTTTAGATATAAAAATAATAATATCTTTTATTTTATGGAAGATTCTGATATGAGGCTAGGGTTATCTATCTGTCAAGGGGCGGTTTCTCCGAGGTGTCAAAATATTGGATGAGAAAAACATCATACGACTGGTTCTGCTCAGCTGCTCCGTGCGCGTTCAGGAATCAGTCTGATTAAACATAACTGCTTTAATGAAAGAATAATTTTTAAAAAGTAAGCAATCAACCGTGAAAATACGATCTGTGGGAGTTTAAACGAGCTCGGGGACATTTACAGCATCTCTGTGACCGATATCTTTGACGATCCCAAAATATATTGTTACAAATAACATCATTAGTTTTCATTAAATGATGCTGCCTTTAGTTATTGTAACAAATACAAAATGCTTAAAAAGAGAATATTGATTACACTAATATGTAATGTAAAAATATCAAATAGATTTTTTGATTCTACTACCTGCTGTTCTGACTTATAGATACAAAATAATCTCAAGTCAGCATCAGGTTTGTCTTGAAGGTTTTAGTGTATATGCTGCATGTGAATGTGATCTCGGCAGTGCTGTGTGGTTAGAGAAGCAGACAGACAGTGAGTCAGACAGACAGGTATGAGGTGAGGGTGGGATCTGTTCAGCTTCACTCACGCCTCTGCGACTCAGTTGAGTGTCTCTGGAACTAGTTGTGTCTGTTGGAACTAGCTGAGCGTTTCTGGAACTAGTTGAGTGTCTCTGGAACTAGCTGGCCGTGTAAACGCAGCTCATGAAGATTCTGGAGTTCTCCTTCAGGTCCGGCAGTGAAGATGAGCGCAGACGACTCAGACATTCCTCAGGATCTGCTGGGTAAGAAACAAGCTCTCACACTCATATATAGACTCACAGATTTCCTCAGGAGATGTTTCTGGCGTTTAAAACTTGAATGAGTTCAATAAAGACAAGCTTTAATAGGCTATTATGGTTTATGTATGTTACCTGTGGGAGTGGCCAGTTCAGACTCCGCCCGCACATGACATGACGCGACAGTAAATGGATATTTTATCTTTTTAACCACAAAAAAATATTCATTGAGATTAAAATATGTTTTACAGGAGAATCTTAGCCAAGATAGGCAACCAGGACTGATATGAAATATAAAATATAAAACCTTAAAATTAAAAACAATTACACAACAATAATTTCCTTTCTGTGAAGCTGTGAAGCTGGTTTAAGCTGCTGCTTTGCCAGCACAGGCCCAGCATACACCTACCTGCTTTCTTTCAGCAGGGATAATAGTAATAATAATAATAATTATAATAGTAATAATAAATTAAATACATTAAATATATTTTTGGATAAATAAGTTAAGAAAATACTTTGTATTTCAGTTTAATTTAAATTAAATTTTCAGTTAAAGTTAAATTTACAGTTGCTTAACATTATTATGATTTATTTTGCTTATGAAATTTACTACAAAAAAAGTGTTTTCTACACAATTTTCTAACTAATAATAACAATAACTGTATTAAAAACAATAAAAAAGCAAAGAAAAAACGACTAAATGTCAGTTAATAAAAAAAGAAGTGAAAAAAGAAGTGAAAATTAGGAAGAACAAATAACAAAGGGCCTATTAATGTCTATATCAACTGAATGCTATATATATGCTATACAATAATATTTTAATATTATATTTGGCAGCAGGGATCTCTTCTGATTTGTGTGGTCTGATCAGACTCCTGCAGCACCTCTCAATTCATCATGTGACCTGCTGGATAAAACTAATATTCGGAGAATACTAATCAAAAGAAGATTTTTAATAGAGGCTTGTGTGTGTGTGTGTGTGTGTGTGTGTGTGTAGAGAGTGTTCAGGATGCTGTCGGGCAGCAGGTGAAGCTGTGTGTCCTTAAGAAAGTGAACCTGGAGGTCAAAGGTGACAAACTGGAGAACAGAATCCTGGTGAGTATGTGTTTCTATCTCGACACTGAATATAATGTTAAAGGAATAATTCAAGCAAAAATTTAAATGTGCTGAAATGTGTTCATCCTCAGGTCATCTGAGATCAGGAGAAGTGTGTGTCCTCGTCAGGTCTGGAAAAACCCCTCAGTAATGGAGGTGAATGGGTGCCGTCAGACTGAGAGTCTGATAAAAACATCAGAATAATCCACAGCACTCAGTCCATCAGTTCACATCTGGAGAAGACACAAGACCAAACTAATCCAGCATTAAGATGATTTTAACTCAGATGTGATCCATAACCCATAAGAACTCTTGCTCCAGTGAAGAAATGTTCTGAATCAGGAGAGAGATCTGCTCAGATCAAGCAGCGGTTAAAACAGCTCTAAACTAATCTGTGTCTGGATTCTGATGTGAGAGATGACAGGAGATGAGCTAGTATGGAGGGCTGTACATTATTGTGATGTTTTTATCAGACTCTCATTCTGATGGCACCCATTCACTTCCAGTACTGAGACACTGATGCAGAGACACTTCTCCAGACCTGATCCTTTAATGATCTTAAAACAGACTTTATTTACTTTGTTTTTGTTTCTCGTGATCTTTGTTTGCTGGTCATGTTTCTGTGTGTCAGACAGACAGGTCAGTGTGTGTGTGTGTGTGTGTGTTCGTGCTGAGGTTTGGTCTTTAGTGGGTTACAGGGAGTGTTTGAGAAGTTCCTCATTGTAAAGTTCAGCTGTGGAATTTACACATACTTACCCTCATTTTCCTGTCCTGACATGACTGTTCTGTTCCTCTAGGCATGAACACACACACACACACACACACACACACTTTGCATTCCAGGATCTTCCACAAGACTTAGCAAGAAACTCACAGCCTTTAGTCATGAGTTTGTGTTATCTTGAGCTCAGTAGTGTCCTGACGGCTAATCCTCTGTAAATATTGCTGAAACCTTTTACGGATGTTGCCTTCTAGTTTAACTACACTGCTGTTTACAGTACACACTACAGTAGGCTACAAGCGTAGTATACAGCTAGAGTACATACTCAGCATGAGCGATTATTCAGTCAGACTGACCAAACATGATTTATACAAAATTGGATTAAAGGGTTCATATGATGTTTCTCAAAAGAACATTATTTTGTGTGTATTTGGTGTAATGTAATGTGTTTATGTGGTTTAAGTTTCAAAAATCACATTATTTTCCACATACTGTACATTACTGCTTCTCCTCTAAGCCCCGCCTCCTGAAACAGGTAGATTTGTACAAAGCTCATCGTTCTAAAAAAGCGAGGTGTGCTCTGATTGGCCAGCTATCCAGTGCACTGTGATTGGT
>JAUMHP010039558.1:0-11363 GCA_032361065.1 Enteromius trimaculatus | reverse complement strand
CTTGCCACTGTCGCCTCTGGCTTGCTTAGTTGGGGACACCTGATTTCCAGTGATTATCGTCGTCTTGACTACAGAGAACGTCTCAGCATTTGATAAATAAAGTTTAATTCTCATCATTATACATTACCATCATTCTATTGTTCTATTTGATAATGTTGATAATGCTCTCCCAGAAAGTGTGGTAGAGACAGTCTTCCACTCTAGAGCTCCCTCTATGAGGAAAGAGTACTACCTGAAGTGGAAATTCTTCACTTCATGGTGCAGAAGTCGCCAGTGTGACCCAGTTAACTGCCCGATTGGGACAGTGCTGGAGTATCTGCAGGCTAGATTTGCTGCAGGGGTATCCCACTTAAAACTTGCATAGCGCAGTGTAGCATTTGAACAAATCAGTCAAACTATTTGTTACATTTAACAAATATACTTTAATAGTGCTTTCCAAGCCCAAAGGGGCAACTCAAAGACATCCCCCGACTGACAGCTAAAACCCCAGGCCTTTGATTGCCATGACAGCCGACTGATAAAGATTAGTTTTATTGCTCAAAGGAATTGTGAACTCAACTCAACTAGTCCTCCTTTTGCAAAAACAATGGACTTTTCCCTAAATTAATTCACAGGAAAATTTCCTTTGAGTGAACACTTATCATATCATAGAACACTTATCACGGACGCAGTTTTTGAGCTTTTCAGCCAAAGAACAGAACATAAGCCCACAGAAGTACAAAAGCTTGTTTCTCGGTCAGAGAAAGCTTTTTTATTCAGTTTCAAGAGCAATGCTTGCCAACATGAAAGTTGTTCCTAACTTATGAAATGCAATGTTATTTGCAATGCAGGATTAGCCTTTTTCACTATATTTCATGTTTTGGGCTTACAGAGTAATTTTTGAGCTCCAGTTGCACAGAGGGAATTAGTTTGAGGCTCCTAAGAACACGGACACTGTTTTTGAGCTTTTCAGCCAAAGAACAGAACAAAAGCCAACAGAAGTGCGAAAGCTTGTTTCTCATTCAGAGAAAGCTTTTTTTCAGTTTCAAGAGCAATGCTTGCCAACATGAAAGTTGTTCCTAACTTATGCAATGCAATGTTATTTGCAATGCAGGATAAGCCTTTTTCACTATATTTCATGTTTTGGGCTTACAGAGTAATTTTTGAGCTCCACTTGAACAGAGGGAATTAGTTTGAGCCTCCTAAGAACACAGACACTGTTTTTTTAAGCTTTTCAGCCAAAGAACAGAACGTAAGCCCACAGAAATGGAAAAGCTTGTTTCTCAGTCAGAGAAAGCTTTTTTATTCAGTTTCAAGAGCAATGCTTGCCAACATGAAAGTTGTTCCTAATTTATGAAATGCAATGTTATTTGCATTGCAGGATAAGCCTTTTCACTATATTTCATGTTTTGGGCTTACAGAGTAATTTTTGAGCTCCAGTTGAACAGAGGGAATTAGTTTGAGGCTCCTAAGAATACGGACGCTGTTCCCTTTCGACGTTTCACTCGTACTGCCAATAGGCAGTAGCGCCACCTACACCGAGCCAATGGCCGCCAGTCATGCTATTTGCATGAAGGGCGCGAACTCTCTATATGAGGGAGGCACCCGAGCCATTACTTCAGATTATTCTCCTTTCAGCGACGGATTCTTTGCTGTCCCTGACTGAAAGCCACTCAGGAATCTGCAACTGGATAACTCCCCTGCCGCCGCTCGGCTTGATTCCAGAAGGAAAATTCTATCACCAGAAATTTGATCGACTTCAACTCACCATGTCCGATTGCCACTGCTCCGCCTGTGACTCGTCGCTGCAGCCTGCTGACGGCCACAACAAGTGCGTCTCCTGCCTGGGGAAGGTCCAAGCGGAATCCGCCCTCACCGGACCAGATTGCTCGATCTGTGAGGAGGCTTCCTTAGCAGCTTCGGAGATGGATGAGCTGTCGGGCTTTGAAGATCCCGCCCCATCCGTTCCGTCTGAATCCAGCTCGATGAAGCCCAACATGGACGCTAAATTTTTCCGTGTCCTCGCTAAGGCTGTTTCCGAGCTGGGACTGGATTGGTCTCCTCCGGAGGAGCCCTCGAAGAGTAGGCTGGATGAGTGGTATCTGCCAGGGCGTTCTCAAACCCCTCGTCCACGATCCACTCCTTTTTTCCCGGAGGTCCACAACGAGTTAACAAAGTTGTGGAAATCACCTTATTCAGCCATCTTATTCTCGATGGTGCTACGGAGAAAGGCTACGAGACGCTGCCGCCGCTGGACCAAGCTGTAGCCGCCCACCTTTGTCCTCACTCTTCAGCCGGATGGAAGGCGAGACCATCCCATCCTTCCAAGCCCTGTAGAACCATGTCTGCGCTGGTGGGACGAGCCTTTTCCTCGGCTGGACAAGCCGCCTCTGCACTCCATGCCATGGCGGTGCTTCAGGTGTTCCAGGCCAAGCTCCTCGCCGCGTCCGAAGGCCTGCCTGACGAGGGCACCGTTAAAGCGCTCCGCAGCACGACGGATTTGGATCTGAGGGCGACGAAGGTGACGGCCCAGGCCAGTAGCACTTATGGCTGAATCTCACCCAAATCAAGGACTCAGACAAGACTCCTTTTTTGGATGCGCCGATCTCTCCAGCGGGTCTGTTCGGCCCCTCAGTCGAAGGCTTCACAGAGCGCTTTACCGAAGCTCAGAAGGTGTCGCAAGCTATGCCTAAGAGGGCTGCCTTGGCCTCTGCCAGCCGCTTAAAGCCGCCAGCACAGCAACGCAAGCAGCAGCCCACCAGCGCTCAGATTCAGCCGCAGCAGAAACAAGAGCCACAGAGACACCGCTCTAGATCTGCTAACCGGCGCTTCCCTCATCCGAGGGTGCAAGGTCCCCGGCCCAAGATTTTGCTGGATCCTGATCATGCAAAGTCTTCCTAACAAGGAAGTGGCCGGGCCCTGAAAGCTGCTCTCATTGCAACCCCCGCTGCCCCTCGAAGCTCCGGGCATGGTAAGAGTTCGAAATGCTGCGACAAAAAGGCCCGTACAAGCGTCCTTGCAGCATGCCATTTTAAAGGTGACCATACAAACTCGCAAAAAGAGCAGTTCTGCACAAACACAACATGTCAGAAGTTATCAGTCCCTTCACAGCGACTTGACTATAGACATAATAAAACCCTTAGCACTCCGTCTGAATGCCTGGCGCACATATCAGCCCACCATGACCTGATAGCAGGACAACCCGTGTCTAAGGATGCTCTGCTCATCCAGTTCCTGAAAGGCACGAGGCGGCTGAAGCCCCCCCCCCCCCGCCCTCACACTGTTCCAACTTAAGACCTGCCCACGGTGCTGAATGCCCTCAAAAGACCACCTTTTGAGCCCCTTCAAATGGCAACAGTGAAGGCACTGACGCTTAAGACTGCCTTGCTCCTTGCACTGGCATCTGTTAAGCGAGTAGGTGACATCCAAGCGCTGTATATCAGCCCTGCATGCCTGGAGTTTGGGCAAAATGACTCGAAAGTCACCCTAAAACCAAGGCATGGCTACATACCTAGGGTACTCTCTACGTCGTTTAAAGCTCAGGTGGTTTCTCTGGTGGCCTTGCCCCCCTCTGAGGCCCAGGATTATAACCCTCTCTGCCCAGTCAGGGCATTGAGAGCTTATAACGAGCGCTCAGCTGATTTCAGACGCTCTCACCAGCTGTTTGTATGTTTCGGGGTCCGCTCCAAGGGACTACCGTTCTCGAAGCAGAGGCCCGCAAAATGGGTTGTGAATGCCATTCTACTGGCTTACTCTTCAGCGTGCTTGGAATGCCCACTGGGAGTTAAATGTCATTTGTACTAGATCCACTGCCTCGACATGGGCATGGGCTAGTTGCATTTCTCTGTCAGAGATCTGTGAGGCGGCAGGCTGGAACTCACCGTCCACTTTCGCCAGGTTCATTACATGCCAGGGTTCTCTCTGCAGAATAACTCTCGCTTCCCGGGCTGCTCTAACCCGGCCGCAAACTCACTTCTCGGTGAAGTCTCACCCACATCGCTGTGCAGCGCATTGTTGTCTAAGCAAAACTCCCTTCTGGAAAGCGAGTTGGAATTCTTTCTACGTCATGGTCTCTATAACTGCAGCCTCTCAGCTCAAGTTAAAGCCTGTCAATACTATAAGCTGAGCTTCACTCACAACAAAAAATTGTTGTCACGAGCTTATGTCATTAAGGTCACTCTAACTGCAGCCTCTCAGCTTCAGTTATACTGTAGCCTGACAGTAATACATGCTGAGTTACTCAGCGACACACGTCAGTGTCTGTCTGTATTCCTTGATGAATTGTCTTGTCTAGGCTCCCTAAGCTGCAGTTTACCAACTTCAGTTATAGCCTGGCAGAGTTTCACTCATAGCAAGTGTGTTCTCTGCCGCATTGGTGGCGCTGTATGGCGCTAACATTATTATACAACTCTGTCAAGGGCGAGAGTTAACTATGACTTGTGCTTGCTGACTGCTGCTTTGCCTTACCAGTCGCTGCCTAGTTACAAACACTGTAAGAACACTGGCTTGAGAGTGTTATAATCATATATCAGGGGTTTTACTGTTGACCACAGGGCATTTAAACAATAACACTGGTTATGTATACATACATATCACTTGATTATTACTACCAAGCTGCGTTATCTCTGCGGGTATAGGCACTATTTGCCGTCAAGGGATTGGACAGGATGCTTGTGACATACGAGACCCCGGGTTTCCCTTAGGTCCGCCAGCTCATGTTCCAGACAGTATAGCACAGCGGGATTATGCAGTTTTACCGTGCAGTTTTAATGAATAATAAAGCTGGGTTTTAGAATAAGGCTTCAGTTAGTGGAAAAAGAGGTGTTTTCCCCCATAGCGTCTAGCAAGGCGCAGTACTCGTTCCATGTCTCAGGGAACAGTGGTTACGGAAGTGACCTATAAGTTTTTGAGCTTTTCAGCCAAGCACATGAACATAACATAACATAAGCCCATGAAGTAGATTTTATTAGTCAAGAAGTCAATTGAAATGTGTGGTCTGTATTACTATAGCCAAATATGTATCTTAATATGTAGCCATATGAGTATTAATTTAGCTACTATTATAAACATGCCTTAGTCTGAGGGTTTGTGTTTAAAAGTAAGAGGATCAATCATGTGACATACTGCATGGCCGGTTTTTAGCTGCAGGCTATAAATGTAAACAAAAAGGCCCTGTGGATACAAAGGATATAAAAATTTTAACCCATGACTGTCATGTCAAATACATGCATTAACGGTATAGAACACGCCTTAAAAACTGTATAAAAAGGCATTGCATGAAGACATCGAGAGATCCCTCTGCAGAGGCTCTCGACTTTTGCTCTGTATTAAAGTCTTTTCTTATGGCATCAAAAACCCCGGACTGAGTTTGATTCTTCTGAACCTGGGTAGAAGCTACCTCATTTTTGGCGCCCGAACAGGGACACTTGAAAAGGAGCAGCAACAAGGACAACCGCTCTGGGCTGACAGGCAAAACACACTGTGGCCACAAAATAAAGGTATGCAATTTTGCTTATATAATTAGTTTGTGTTGTTTGCCGGTCTGCCCTGGGTGGTAAGGAAACTTGAAGTTTGCTCCTTCAAATTTAAAAGAATTTAAAAAGAATAATAAGGGTTTTTGGTTCCAAAAGAAAAACGTTTTTGCATGCATGTATCTGTTTTACTGTTAGGAAGGCCTTGATAGGTAGCCTAAAATAAATCTAGACGGTAAAGTTGATTTAAGTAAAGTAGTAAAGTCTGTGTTTATTGGTAACTGTCAGAAGAACAGTAATAAACAGGAGACAGATGGTATAAGAAGAAAAGGAGCGCACTAAATACCTATGGATACCGCGCTGTTTAGGTCAAGGTAGAAACAGCGGTCTGTCACGGATGAGGTATAAGCCTATCTGACACTACTTTTATACTAAGTTGAGGAAAAGAATTTCAGTATAAGAGTGAGGGTCAACATAGGTCACTCAGAGGAGTGTTATGTTGGTTTGTCTGTGTCTGAAACTGAGTCGGCGTCCGGATGTCTCTGTGTGTGTGTGTGTGTTTATGAATGAATGAGAAAGAAATACATTCCGTATTGGGGAGATAGTAGCTCTGTACCTCTCCTGGACCATTTCTTAAATGAAATCTGGCAGAGACGGGCAGAGCTGGTGTCCCCCAAGAGGGATGAGTGATTGTATAAGCCCTATAAAAGGGGATAAAGAGTGATTGTATGAGCCTCGTAAATAAGGGAACAAAGGATGACAGAATGAACCCTGTGTGAGCAAAGGGGCTAGAAGGAGTGAATGTGTCTAGAAAATTGAGAATGAGAATAGAGAATGTTTTTTATATGTTTATTTGTTTGAGTGAAAGAAAAAGGAAAATACCTAACATTAGTGGGAGACGAGAGAGGGAATAAAGGAGAGACAGCATTTAATTAAATAATAATATAGAAAATAATAGTAAGTGCAGACTAAAGTAAGAGAAAAGAAGAAGAATGAAAAGTATTAATTTAAATACTAAGTGATTAAAAATAAAGACTGTTCAAAAATATAAAAAGGGTATATGAATAATAAAAACCTAGATTAAAGATACATACCACGAAATAAAAATTGATAAATAAGTTAACATAATAGAACTGATCAAGATACTAATATATATAATTATATATATATTTGTAGTAATATAAGGATGGCAGCCACTCCAGTGGAAATATTAGGATTAAAATATCCACTATGTAAAGAACAGATAAACAAGATTTCCAACAAATGGCAGAAAAGAACTAAAAATATTATGACAAAATGGCCAAAGGAAGGGACATTTGATGTGGCATTGTGTGAGGAAATGGAAACTTTGATAAAAAAAACTATAAAACCAAGAGCAGTAGTAAAAAGAGAGAAAAAAAAAGAGAAGCAAAAAGAGAAAAAGAAATAATGATGTTGTTTAAAAGAGAAGGAGAAGATGCTTTAAAAAGCATAAAACAGGCAAGAAAAATACTGAAGGAGGCAGATAAAGAAACACAGAAAAAAGAAAAACTGTTTGCTAGCCCACCCGCATATCAGCCACCAGAGGGTCAGTTCCCAATACTTAAAGGTACTGTAGAAGTTACAGGGGAAATGCAAATGGAAGGACAGGTGGAGTTAGAATACAAATTTAAACCAGAGGTAAAAACAAAGATGATACAAAGAAAAGAAAGTGAAGAATGTATACCACTGGGTTGTTACAGGCCGGCACGCAGAGCATTAGAAATTATGAAAAATAACCAGGAAGGAAAAACAGGATATAAGGAAGTATTAGAAGGAATTAGAAGAAAGGAAAGAGAAATCAAAGATCAAGTGGAGGTTATGGAAGGAGAGATGGAAACAAAAATTAAACAGTCAGGAAGAAAAATACAAGAGGAAAGTAAATTAGACAGAAAAAGAAGTAAATTGTTCGACAGTGATGAAGAGGTAGATGAAGGAGGAGTCATTTGATAAAGGAAAATGGGAACAGGGCAGAGAAAAAGGAAATCTTAGACCACAAGCGGCACAACTCCCAATATTAATCAAGGGTGCAATGGGACAATATGTCCCATGGGCCTCACAGGACCTCGAGGGGCTGGTCACTCGCCTCCCAGATATCCATGAGGGGGCTGGGAAGTGGATTAGGGTGTTTGAGGAAGAAACTATGGGCAAACTCTTGGCTGTAGGAGATATTAAAGCATTGCTAGCAAAGACTCTAGGAGGGGCAAAGATGGAAGAAATTCTTCAACTAGCCATGATGGACAGAGCTGTGAACTCTCCTAATATGGATGGAATTGTTTTTGATGCATTCCGACCAGAGGTGTGGCAGACATTGCTTGTTGAGTACCCAATTAGACTGGACCCTAAATCTTAAAAAGTAGAAGAGCTGACAGAAACAGAGAACCCAACCACTTATGTTCAAAAACAATTAAAACGATGGAAACAGAAACAGAAAAAAATCCTGAGACATATCCATTAATGGCAACTTTATTTAGACAAGCTGTGATTGATGCTATCCCGCTAGCTGTGAAAAGCCGGCTGGAGGATGTGGTCGGTATAAACTCTAAAACACACAAGGAGTTTTGTGACCATGTGTCTCATGCAGTGGAGCAATATAGAAAGACTGAACAAAAGCTCAAAAGCCAAGAGCAAGAGCTGCAGAGAAAACTAACTCAATTGCAGGTTGAGGAACTGACAAAAAAGAATAAGAAAAAATGCAAGCTTCAGTAAAGAAAGAAGAGGCTGAACAAATGGCAGTGATGTCTCCAGTAAATGCTCCTCCGCCAACAACTATTCAGCAAAGACCAGCTACAGCAGTTCCCCCAGCTGCACACGCTACCCCTTTACCCATAATTAATGTGTATACTCAACAGCCAGGGTCAATGGGATGGAGTAGAGGATCGCCACAAAGAGGCCAGAGGGGAAGAGGCAGACCTTATACTGGTCCTTCCGGTGTGTGCTGGGGCTGCGGACAGCCTGGACATAATAAAATTGACTGTCCTGCCAATCCATGGCAACAGTGCCCTCGGGCTGGAAGGGGGGAGAAATGGCCGAAGCCTAACCAAGGTACAGTGCAGGGCCCAGTAAACCCTTGGGGAGGTCCAAATCAGGGCTATTAGGGGTGCCCAGAGAATCCTGACGGGGAGAATCAGCTTCCAATGTTAACAACTAAAGCTGATCAAGAACCTATTATGCAAATTAAAATAGAAGGAAAAAGCACACCCATTATGTTGGATACAGGTGCAGTTTATACCTGTTTAAACTCAAAATATGCCTCTCATCTCCCCTTGTCTGGAAAATTTGCAAAGACAATAGGATTCTCGGAACAAATGCAATTAATTCCAATGACAGCTCCAGTGTCTCTACAAACAAAAAATCTAAGTATAACCATGCCTATTCTGGTATCAAATCAGACTCCTGTCAACTTGTTAGGAAGAGATTATGTCCCACATATTACAGTATATGTAGGAAAAAATTATGAATCAAAAGATTTAGGACCAATGATGAAAAAGGCAGAACAAAGTGATTGGGAACCAACAGACAATGTGTAAATTTTTCATTCAGCTGACAAACATTTTATCAAAATTTTATGTGCAACTAGTTTGCTGGGAAGTCCTCAGGAAGTAGTAATCAGAAAATGACACAGATGCCTAAAATATCTGAAATTATGAACAAAAATGAGAGTTTTATTATTTAAGGAAAAGGAGTGTCAGGTAACAACTGACCTGTGGTCTCAGCATATGACACAGATATAGGATTAATAAAATCAGCAAATCCAGTAAGAGTTCAACTTATAAAGTTCACTTTTAAAAAAAAACTTTTGCTGATAATTTACTCACCCCCATGTCATCCAAGATGTCCATGTCTTTCTTTCTTCAGTCGAAAAGAAATTAATGTTTTTGAGAAAACATTCCAGGATTTTCCCCCTTATAGTGGACTCTATTGGGACCCAAACGGTTCAAGGTCCAAATTACATTTTATAAGCACAAATGCTCACCTTGCTCTGTTCTGTGATGCGCATTGGTAACGTAACGTAATACGCAATTACGTTGAAAAGGTCAAGCTTGACATAGGCAGAAGTACCGTGTCAGTGTTTACAAGTTGAGCGAGCAAAGAAAGTTAAACACCGTTTCCAAAAAAAGGAAGTTAAAACAACGATGTCGGACTATTTTGAACTTAGAGAAGATGAGATGGAGTCTCACGACACGGTACTTCCGTCTACGTCAAGCTTGACCTTTACCAAACCCTCACACGTTACTGACGAATGTCCCTCCTGATGCCAAATATTTTACTGTAATTGATCTCTGTTCAGCCTACTGTGTGCAATCATGGGGTTGTCTTGGGAGCCCACTGCAATTGCACTTGGTAAGAGCTGCTCCCATGTGTCAGCTGTGTTGTTCTGCATATGGCAGCATAACAATGGAATAAAAGAAGAGATAGCTGTAACATCTAAGAAGTGCAAGTGGGCCACGTCAAGTGAGGATTCTTTAAATAAAGTGGAGTATCAGCAGGGCAAGGACATAATTTTTAACAACACTCAACAATGTAAAAAAGCAAAATCTTCGCACGGTCATTCTGCCCCCCCAGCTTTCCCACCTCTGACTGCTGCTGAGCAAGCCCAACTCTACAACAACCTCTCCCAATGCCGCACACAAGAGGAGCAGATCATCAAACCAGTAGTCCTGTCT
This sequence comes from Enteromius trimaculatus, assembly GCA_032361065.1. Lineage (NCBI taxonomy): Eukaryota > Metazoa > Chordata > Actinopteri > Cypriniformes > Cyprinidae > Enteromius > Enteromius trimaculatus. The sequence continues at coordinate 1,228 of JAUMHP010039558.1, read as the reverse complement.
GTTTTCAAAGAGTATGCAGCATCCTATGTGCCAAAGGCTGTCACGCTGGATCTACCAGAACCTCTCACCAACCTGTATAACAAGCAGACAAGAGACCTCAACCTGGCAGAGTTACAAGATCGAGCAGAAGCACTATTTGAAGACATAACTGTGACCAAAGAACAGGTACAGAAAATGTTATCTATCATTGCTGGAATGTGTGTGTGTCTTTGTCAGAGAGAGAGGCACAGGCACGATCAAACATACTCTGTGATTTTGTTCTTACAAGACATTCAAACTTCAACGTGTTTAGCCTACTTATATTTGTGTAAAACACAACACTGTGCTTTTGTCAAATTGTTACCACTGTCAGCCAACCAAAATCACACACACACACACACACTGTTCAAAAGCAAATATTATATCATCTTTTGGACATTCATCATATTGCACTGGTTTTCATTTCTTGTAATAAAACAGAGCACTAATCTGTTGATTTTTGAGTTACACATTCTACATTGATTAAAAAAGAAAAACAAATGTGTTTTTAATGGTAGTATTGTTTTATACAGAAACAAATGATTTAAGATTTAGATGTTATGTACTTATGTTAATTACAATTTTAAGGAAACAGTTATATTGATCTGAAAACATAGCAAATTAATTTTAAATTCTGTGCTAACTTAAAATGTTATGTGCAACAGTTTGGATCATCATGTTTTCAGAGTGATATTGTAGAGGAGGAGACCCGAGCCCAGCCCAAGTCCAAAATCTGGTTTGAGCAAAGGAGTGGTAGGGTAACAGGATCTACCTTCAGAGCAGCCACAAAGACAGACATCAGAAAGCCTGCAGTGTCTTTGATAAGACAAATATGCTACCCAAAGTCCCATAGTTTCACCAGTGAAGCTACCAGGTATTCATGAGCGCACAAGAGTTAGGGTAAAATGGGGCATGCAGTGTGTAACTGCTCCTGTGTATAAAATTGTATTTCCAGATGGTGTACAATCAAGTTAATGTGATGTATGTAAAAGAACAGGGAGGGTATATCCTGGAAGTACTATTCTAAAAAAAAGCAGGAGTGTAAAACCAAGTAGTAACACAGTTTTTTTCAATTGCTTAAGCACAATTTTAAAAACAAGGCTCATTTAGTCAAAACCATACACAAAATTCACACATCTACACACACAAGTAGCAGAACATCTCAGATCTTTTGCAAAATGAAACACTTAATTCAAAACTGTACAATAAT
>JAUMHP010039557.1:0-11372 GCA_032361065.1 Enteromius trimaculatus | reverse complement strand
CCCCCAGTTTCACAGACAAGGCTTAAGCTAGTCCCAGACTAAATTGCATGTTTGAACTGTCTCAGATGAAAATATCTCGCTCTGGCATATCTTAAAACATGTCCGTGTCATCGTTCTGTGTTAAGATGCACTCCTGTAATATTTTCTTATGAGGCATTTTGTAAAAGTTGCTTAAATATAATAATTTAACCAATGCTTAGTCCTGGCTTAAGCTATAAGCCCCGTTTGTGAAACCGGGCATTAGTGTTTTCAATAAAAATATCTCACTGACAAATTGGCAAAAAAAAAAAAAAAAATTATACAACTATTTAGTATTTGGAGTGAAAGTAGGCTAATTAGTCTTTTAATGTTACACATTTATTTTTGTTGTAAATATGCCGGAGCAAAAACTTTGTTTTATGCACATCAGCATATTAAAAGGATTTCTGAAGGATCACGTGACACTGAAGTCTGGAGTAAAGAGGCTAAGAAATTGAGCTTCGATCTCAACAATCATTTATATTTCATAACATATCGATCGGAAAAAGCTATTTACATTGTAATATTAACTACCAAATATAAATGTTCTTACTCTATTTTTGTCATGGTGAGCAGAAGTGTTATTTTCCGTCTATGCAGCCCTCGTTTAGCGTTAAGTGGACTTTTATGATGAACTGCCTGATCTTTAGTGTACCGACCTCCGCCTTGCCTTGCAATATTGTTCTGGTTTTCGCTCCGTTTGGACTATTGTTTGTGTTTATATTTGTTTGGATAGCCTTTTGAGAGTACATGCATATGATTTCTTAGGAGTACACATTTACAGCCCAACATGCATTCAAATAAGGTCCAGTAGAGAAATGAAGTGCTGCTATTAAAATAACTTTCACATGCATTTAGTAGATCTGAGAAGAAAACACACTCCACACACTCCAAACCAATCTTTGTTTAAAATCACTTTTATTTCAAGATTTTTAAACTCATACAGATCGTAAGGCATCTGCACAAAGAACAGTTTCTGCAGAGGTTTAAAAAAATCCTTTCCCTCAGATGGTGGACGGGTTTCAAACCAGGTTTGATACATATATGTTTTTTGGCGTTTTCCCCATCACCCCCCCTTCCTTATTTTTTAATTTCTCAATAATCTTAAATTACAGCTATTATATAATTTCATACTCTTGATTTCTTACAGCAGTCAGACGACGTGAGAGCAATGACAGAGAAAAAGAGTGTTTAAAATCCATTAAATATGTACACAGAGGCTTCACATCACACGCACACACATGGCAGGCTAAACAGTACTATGAGGGGAGCAGACCACATCCACATGATGTGTTGATGCATCTATTTACAGGTCCCTAAACTTACTACACGATGACTCTAGCTTCTCTCGTATGAGGCGGCGTCTTGTTTTTTTACCTTGAATTTGATTTCCATCGGATTGCTTTATTATAAATGGGCGAATCAGTGAATATAAGTCCTAAAACCTTCCCTAAGCTCCAAACACATGCACTTTTTCCATCCCTGGCGCGCCTGTAATGCAGGACCAGTGATGGTCTGTGTGCATACAACTACACTTGAATCTAGGACGAGCATTCGTAAAGGCCTTGATTGAACTCTTGGGACGCCACAGAAGGGACAAGGTGTGTGTGATATGGACGTGATGAACGTGAGAAGGGTTTGCGTGAGAGGAACTGACATCGTGCATCTCCGGTGAATGATCTAGGCTACTTGGACACTTTGATGCGGAAGATGACGCGGCCCAGGAACTTGTCGCGGTCGTCGCTGTTCATCAGGTTTGAATCCTCCACCTTGCACTCGATGGTGAGCTCGGTGTTGTAGTCGTCCTCCGTCAGCAGCAGCTTCACGGCTACCACCGGCTGGACGTAGTTTGGCTAATGGAGAGATGAAACCAGAAACGAAAAGCAAAAATGAGATAGGATAAGAAACTCATACATAAGAAACTATGTATGTATCTATATATATCAATACAAGTCAATTATATTAAAAACTTAATTTAACTCTATATTCAATATTCTCTATGTAAAGTATTTAAATATTTTACACTTTAATCATTTTATATAACGGATTATATATTTTCTATACCTTTTTTAATACCTAAAATCTACATACAACACTACTTTTTAAAGGAATACTGATATGCAAGGATTTGCGCTTAGTAATAACAAGCCTAGATTTATTTCTGTAGCATGAATGACACACTTATAATAACTTTTGCTGTATTGTACGTACATGCAATTGCTTGCCATAATAGGGGAAGTAACTCTTGTCGATTTTGCCCACCGTGGGGAAATACTGCATCTGCAGGGGAGTTTCTCTCTGTGTCAGGAGAGAAACACGACAAAGGATGAGATCACACTGCTGCACTTTAAGGACAACACGTGTCATGTGACTGGTGTGCAGTTGCCAGTAGCAACAGACTGCCCTCACATCACTCAAACTGATGACACAAAGAAAAATAAGCACCCCTTCAAATGCACAGACAGCAGATCTCTCAATGAAGCAGGTTAAACACAAATACGCACTGAAACGGGGGGAAAACAAGTCTCTTTTGCATCTTGTACTGTATATGAATGCATGAATCCATATCTCTGCTCGCAGTGCATCACAGTCATAGCACTTATCCAGCAGCGGCAGGAAGAGTTACAAGACTCTGATACTCATGTGCATTCAATAAGTGGTTCATGTTTCATTAAGTGAACCGAATGAGATGATTTGCTGTAAGCTTCTGAAATGGTTGAGTATCTAATAATAGGTCGTAGTGATGCATGCTTGCAGACAGTGTAGTCCAATGAAAGAGAAGATCATAAAATCACTAAAAGAAGCTATTTTAAACAGTCATCTTAAAGCATCAGTAGTCTGAGACCATGATTTAATAATCAAATTCAAAGAATGTAATTATTAAGAATCAGCACAAAAGCTCAGAAAATGTGCAGTGTTTCAACAGTGGCTTTCACGCATACAGCTTTTGGTGGAAACGTACAGCATCAATTCAGCGGCGTTCCCCATTTTGTAATAACGCGCGAAATAGTCACGGGTCAACTTCTGCAATCTTTGGTCCTGCTGGAAATGCTCGGTATTGATGCTAGTGCTGGGTAGATTATGTGCGATTTGTAGTCTGATTCCAGACTGAACATATCACATCGATTTCTATAAACTTCAGAGAGATAATAACAGTGTTATTAAGTGCATCAAACATCCACGTTAAAGTTTCTTAAACTAGGTTTGAACAGCTCAAATGTGTGGAAATCATGAAGAATGTTTAAAAGACAAAAGCAAAGAATTTAGGAGAATCAACAAGTCACGAGTAATACTACTGTGCAAGTCATTTGCAAAAAATATAAAAAGTTTTTCAAATGTAATCTAATTACAAGTGCTTATTGTTGGAATCTGATTAAATAATCCAGAACTGCATGCATAGAAAGCATTACTGGTTTTAACATGTACATGGTTATGATTCCCCAAAGAATATTTCTACTAATGCACATTTCTTTAAGTAAAATGACGACTGTTCTGAAGTGGTATTTAGTAACGTAATTTAGACATCGATGCGGGCCTCATTTATTAAACCAGCACATCAAATTTGTAAAAATCTTTGATGCACATTTTTACATTAATTGTTGTTTAATTCTATTCTAGCATGATTCAAAGAAATGACAATGATTTATAACTTGAATGAGGCCTGTTGTACATTCACTGTCCTTTTAACGACTGCTGGCGAAACAATGCTTAAAGTGCCCCTATTATTGGTTATGAAGAGTTCATATTCTGGTTTAGGGGGTCCCCAATATGCATTTAGTTTTACCTTACTAGCTCGACGACCCTTCCTTTACATGACACCAATCTGCGGTGACTGGTCTATATCGTTTTCATCTCATCATGCCTGTCATGTCTGATCAAGCAGTGTTTGTGTGAGCAGTACTGCTTTGTGTACAGCGTTTCCAGGAAACCGCTATTTTTACTGCTCCAAAACGGCACCTAGTGGTCAAGAATGAATCTGCATTTTCATTCAGACCAACACGAATGTATGTAATATTATATGTTAATGTTTCATGTTGATGCCAACATCCTATGGTTTGGGATTGATTTTAAAAATGACTCGTTTCGATGTTTCAGAGTCGACTCTCTCTTTTGAAAGACATTACCTTTATACAGTGCTCTTTTCAGATTTAAAACTTTATAACATCACTGAAACGCAGTCGTTGCATGTGTGAAAGTCCCATTGAAACATTGCAAGGTCTCGATTAGTGGAGGTTTGTTTAGACAGAAATGGCAAGATTGAAGAAGCAGGAACCATCGGCATAATTTAAAAGCAAAAGCGTTAAAGTTCAAAGAACACAGAGATCTTAAGGAGCACTTCCTTGTGTCCGCTGTATACCTTCAAGGGTCAGGTGGGTGTGAGGTCTCAGAGAAGGTCACGAGGTACAAAAATGGCAAAATGATAAATGGCGGTAAAGAAGTTTTCATGGGACAAGTGAAAAACAGGGCAGGTCTGATAGGAATGTCTCGCATCTGCAGCATAGAACTACTCCAAGGAAGCAAACAAGTTTGAAATGGGTCCAACATTGCATAACCTGCCCCTGATATCGGTTAGATGCTTGTGGACAGGTTCGTAAGAACTCATAAGAGGTTACTAAGGTCAAAAGACAATGTTTTGCAAGAAAAAAAATGCTGTGTCAATAAAATCAATTGGAATACCTGGAAAACCATGAATTTGACCCGACCACAGTATACTTATGCGTCTAAGATTCCCAATAGCAATAGGCCCTGTTTACACCTGATATGGTGATCCAAACACATGTGCTAAATAAGCATTTGGAGAATAAACATCACTGTGGCCTCGACGACCCTAAAGGATATCATTACATGGTACTGAATTGTTACAGTAAGTTTTATGGACTAAATTGCACAAATTTGCCTCTTCGTGGTATGAAATCTTGAGTTGTTTCGAGTCTCAAGTACAAGTGGGCTGTTCTTGAATTGCAAAAGTGGACCAGACCCTACGCTGATAGTCCAATGCAGAGATGTCTAATCCTGCTCTGCACCAAGTTGATCTCCTGAGAACTACATTTTTCCCTAGGGTCATTTTCCTGGTTGCATTCATACCACCAGCAGGAACTACGGCTGGGTATTGACACAAATTTCTCCTGACTGAGAGAGATATATATTGGCATATTTGTATAAATTTAGTAAACCGATGCTCTAAAATATACATGCAAGTCAGTTGGTACTACATTATTACAATACTAAAGATTCAAAATAACTGATTTGTATGCCAACCCTTCAATACAATAAAAACTTAATTGAGTGTAATTTAAGTTGTAATGCTAACTATAACCTTAAATGTGGTTACCAAGATGTCTTTACTAAGCTTTTGGGTCTTGAACGTAGTTGCTTTGCTGTCAATGCAGGGTCAGAAAGTTCTCTTTTATCAAAAATATCTTAATGCGTGTTCATTTGTTGTCTTTTGGGTGACAGAAAACAAAACATTTGACAAGACTGGAAATTTCTTGACTTGAATTTCTTCAATGAACATGCAGTTATGCACATCCATAGTTAAGAGCATTCCACAATTTGCAAGTGAATGCCAGAGGTAAACCGAAATCTGTCGACTGAATCAACCGAAACATACCAGGAGTAAACGGGGCCTTGGGGACGCCCATGGTGTGGAAGGACCCACAGCTACATTTACTTTACCTAGACACTAAGCATTACTAGACTCGATGACTGGGGATCTGAAGGTATACATCATTTCTAGAATGAGGGTGGTTAAAAGCACCAGAGACAAAGCAGTACAGGAGAGAGGCAGCAAAGAGATGGAAGAGGCCCGGGGCAAGGACCCTGGGGAAACAATGAGGGGGCTGGGGCCCGAATTCTTACCCACCATTAATACTGCTGGCCCTATAGGCAGCGTGGAGAGAGACCAGATACAAACAGATGTATGAAACATAAGATGGAAACACTCACACACATTAATTCAGACTGGCTCCATCATGTCACACTCATCCTGGCATCAAACACTCTGAAGCTAGTGATGCAAAGTGTGATTTGGGAATTACCTTGGCTATGCAGTCGATACGCGGGTCTCCTTGTGGCTTAAGCCCAATCACCTGCACAGAAGTACATACAATGAACAAACCCTCCTAAAGTCTAAAAACAGGTCTGATTGCATGCTCAAATTTCTAGAATGCAACTGGAACACTACGCATGCTAAACTGGACGAGGATCAGAGCTGAGATCCTCTGTGCTAACGGCTAGCTTTGACCCGGGAGAGCGTGAAAACAGTGACTCACTCGATTCATCTTGACTAGGATGCATGGCTGACCCTCAGAATAACCAAAATTGCTATCAGCCAGTCCAGAGCACTGTCGTAGCACACTTCTCTTGAACTGGCAAACCTTCTTCTCCTCAACATCGTCTTGCTCGAAGTACATACCCTCGGGACAGGCCTCGTTCGCCTCCTGCAGAGTATCATTGTACGCTGAAGTAACAGATGAGAGAGAGGGGATAGTGAGATAAAGGTGCAAAGCTGGAAATCTTCAGCAGCAATTTTGTGCTTGGGAGATAGCTTTCTTGTCTACAAGTGTGACCATTTTGGAAGTCTTTAAGTGCTCCAAATAAGAAAGAGCTTAAAGACCCCAATATATGACTTGAGAAGCAACCCAGATAGCACACATATATCTGAAAGACGTCTGTTAAAGATCTCTTGATCTGAAAAGCATCTGCTGTCTTCTGTAAGATCGCAGTTTTACATACATTCTAAATCATAAAAATCTTAAAGTCATCTAACAGACATCTATTTTACATCTGAATAGAAACATCCCATAGACGAATTGGAGATGCAAAAACAAAAATATGTCTCGCAGACGTCAAATAGACATCTCCAGGATGTACGTCTGCTATCAAGGACAATATCACAGTATTGGAGCATTTCATTTTGTGGACACATCAAAAATATGTACTGGTCTTTAAATAACTAGCACATTTAGTTTAAAATCTGAAGTCAGAATGGGGACATTGTATCTTGAGGAAGAAAACTTTCACTACACATTCACAACTCCTCTCCCTTGACCTCATGGGATAGATGAGTGTCCATCAGAAGTGCACTTCGTCTACCGTTTCATGAATACTACCAATATACACATACTTCTCATCTTACATCTCGTTTTTCTTCTACTATATAACAGGATATCTTTATTTAGGTATTGGAGATGTAATAGAGGAATTTTGACTCGTGTTTATTATTAGCCGCATACTTGGGTGCGGAGAAGTTTTGGGATTTCCGTAAAAGTATGCTAGTGGGAATTCTGACTTCAAGGGGTGTTCTTGTCTTCCAAGGAGGAAGTGGGCAAGCATCAAATGTTTTATCGGACAGGAATGTGCATAAGCCTCTGAGTAGCAAATGATGTCATCTACATTTCTGCTCAATTTTCCCAGGAAAGATAGACTTTCAATATAATGGTTTTTAGCAAATACACATGATCTCAAAACTAAGACACGGACTAAAACCACAAGACACTAATTTTGACTGCATGGGGTCCTTAAATGAGTCACTTGTGACTGCTGTGGCCGATCTTTGGCTGATCCATTCAGGAAAGACTTCACTTTCTGAGCTTTCAGGTGGGGTGATGATAGCATACAGCTGATACCAATTTGTGGAGTTAACAGGCAAATTCAAGTATGTTTAACCCTCAACAGCAAGAGATCTCATCCAACCAGAGGCTACATAAGCTAGGCATCATGAGGTTTTTGTACTGGGACATTAAAATTACATATATTTACTACGCCACTACCTAATTTATAATTTTCATAATAGAGCTGATTTTAAGTCTTGTTTTTTTTGCACATTTCTTTGACTGTAGCACCTTGTTGTCCTCATAAATTCTTAAGTGTAGCTTTTGCCAAACATAACTTTGATGAACAACAAGGCTACAAAAGAGTGCTAATACAAATGTGTTTGTATTTTATCTGAAATCTGGCCGTAATAAGAACATCCTCCAAAAGGATTTGTTGCAAACATTGTGTTCACCAACACAAAGATAATGCTTGCTGGCTCTTAACAGAGTGGAATTCTTGATCTTGTGTACTTGAGAGCTCTCTAAACCACATAAAAGCTCAGTCTTTGGGTCAGTGGGTCTTGTTTGTACTAATGGTGTCTATTTTTACCAAAGGTGACACTACCTCAACCTAACAAAACTTAAGGCTCTAACAAGCTTCTTGGTTCTCTATTTCAATCAGCTCATAGTCTGGATCAGGTTTTCAAAAGGACTAGTCTTACTCTGAGTTCGCTCCGATCTCAATCAAACGCACACCCGCATGAACAAGCTACTCAAAGTCTTTAAGACTACTAGAAAGTTACAGGCAGGTGACTTTAATCAAGGTTGAAGCTACTGAAACTTTGCAGGAAACTAGAAAAATATATCCTCTGATTTATCGGATCCAGTTCAGGTGTACTGTGACGAGGCCAAGATATAGAGAGGTAATGTGTGTAAAACAGTGATGAGACTCACGCTTCAGGAAGGACTCCAGGTGCTGCACATACATGCTGTATTGCTGGGGAATCGATCGGTTAAACTGAATTTCCAAGGCCCTCGGCCTGATCATCAGCCCTGTGGACAAAACATGTCATGCAGATGTTCATAATACAAATCAATGGAGATTATAACAGATTCAGGTTAACAAGACACCCATTTAAAAATGGAATCGGTTTTCATGATGGCCAGATAACGATAACGATTACTGCTAATTTCTAGCTCCAAGAGGTAAGCATAGCTACAAAACTGATACTGGTATAATTTAAATATTTCCAGATGTGGGAATTTCAGAAAATTTTCAGGTCACACTTTATTTTAAAAGTCAAATTCTCACTATTAGCTAAATATATTAACTGAGCTTCAACAAACTCCTAATTTGCTGCATAGTAATGATTCGTAAGGTAGTTATGTAAAGGGGTAGAATTAAAGGATGTAAAATATTTTCATGCAGAATTAGGCATTATATATGTGATTTATAAGTACTTCTAAACAGTCAACATGCGAGCTAGTTTATACAGAAAACTGGTCGTTAAAATTAAGTGTTACAATCTATCATATGTATGTGTAGAATTGGATGTTTCAAAATGATGCACTATTATAAAAAGGCACCTAACACTTGTATTAACGCTCACTGTGTGTATTTTATTATTGTATCATTTATGTGTGCTCATCAACGCCTCAAAATCATGCTTGGAATGGCCAATGCACTGATAATTGGATACTAAACCGCAACTTGTCTGAAATTATGTCCAACTGCGTCTGTACTGAGAACATTCTGTTACTAAAAGATGTCGAGGAAGAGGGAGGGGGCTGAGGGAAGAAGAAAAAAAAAAAAAAAAGATCAGTGGGAGGAATAAATTGACACTTGGGGAAGGATGAATGATAGCGAGAGAGAGAGAGAGACCTGTGAGCTGCGTCTCACTTCGCTGGGTTTAACGGCGCTCATAATCGAGAGAGAGGATGGAACTGGAGCGCTCTCATCGCAACCACTGTACACAAGTGTGTGGGCTGCAGAGAGTGTGTGTGTGAGAGAGAGTGTGTGGGGGAGGCTAATGGATGATGTGTAACACTGCTGAGACTGCTGTTGTGTGTTCTGATTGCAATGGAGGTAACGTTAAAAATAGCCCAGAATAAATCATATCAGCTAAACGACACCTCTACGGCACATTCTGTCTGTCCTGTTACTCTCAATGCTATCCACACAAATCAAAAACGGTCTTCTTAAATGATTTTTGGGATCTAGAAGTCCTTTTTAAGAACCATTACCTGCATGAGCAGATCAATGGATCCTTAAGGCAGGAATTGATCTGCACCATGTGGTCAATGCCATATTTGACCATTTAAATATTATTTTAAATACTTTAAATAGTTTCAAATAATGCTTGCACTAAAGACATAATGTCATTTGGAAACCGATAATCCATTTAGAAGCATTTGGACTACGATCACATCATACTGCCTTATAAATAGGCTACACTATAAATTCAGACATTTATAAGTACACATACACACAGATATACTTGTATTTATAGCATTAAATCTTAGTACAGTAAACTTCCTGCAAAATTCCCATAATGTGAACGAGTCTTCCTAAAAAGCATCCTTGCACAAGTATAAAAAAGAAACCTTAAAGGCAAAGAAACCAAAAGGAGTGTTGAATGCATCAGTCAGGGAGGAATTTCTTTTTAACAAACAGTGGTTTCACTGAGATATGCGTTGCAAAATGAGCAAATACGATGTGTTTGATCATTTCAAATGTGAGGCTTGCTGTGATAATAGTTTTAACAGATTAAAACAGGTGTATGTACAACTAGATAAAATGTGTATTGTTATCTACTGTTCTAGAAGGTGCAGCAAGGTATTTTTCTTCTCTTCCGTATATAGCAATGTTCATACTAGTACACTGTTCCATCACAGACGGACTCAATCTAAAGGAGCTGTGGCAACGTCTCCAAGATGCTTTACCTGAAAAACTGTTTTACCAAAAGCTGTAATACCAAATATTTATTTGATTTAGTTAATAGAAGTTAATTGATAAATTAAATGTATTTATGACATTATTTTTTGAAAGCATTTTACACGAGTGTCTAAAACTTTGAACAGTACAGTGGCTTATATATATGCATACATACATATATATACACATATATACATACACATACATATATACATATATATGGGTGATTCTATAATTGCGGGTACATTTGGTGTCTGAAGTCTGTCACTGTCTAACTCTGTTACGAAGGTAGAGAAACAATGCTGACAAGAGTATATTTTATTTTATTTAACTCCACTTGTTGGCATAAATGCTAAAAACACATGACACTAATAGAAACATGATTAAAAGAGCTTTGAATAACCCAGTGTGAGATCAGTAATAAATTCTGTTCTCCTTTTGATATTGTGGTAACAGAGTTGACGTTCTACAAAATAACTCTTGGTGTAAAAAGCTTTTAGATTTAAATATTTTCTCAGAGAGCACAGATACTTTTCAGTGCTTCAGATGAGAGAAAATGACATCATTTCCTGCAACCTACACAATTCTAAGAGATAATTCCACCAATTTAATGGCACAATATGGTTTGGTAACAGAGTTGAATATTTATGGACACACAAGAGTTTTTTTTTTTTTAATAATTTAATGTTGTAGAAGTAGCTAACTATTGAGGGCCTTTATAAATAAAATTAATAAATCATTGCCAAAAGAAAAGTACTATAAAATGATTGATTGTACATTAATACATGGGAAAAATACAAGAAGAAATCATGATTTGCAGCTATTTAAGACACTTTTTGAATACATTTTTATATTGTTATGGACTGTAACATCTTGTAAATCAT
>JAUMHP010039556.1:0-11374 GCA_032361065.1 Enteromius trimaculatus | reverse complement strand
TTCCATTGTATGTTGGTATGGGGAGACTTAGAGACTTTTGGGAGAAATTTGGGTAGGCGGAAAATTGTATAAAAATGTTTTTATTCTTCCCTACAGCTGGAATAGAATAACTCTTGCATAGATTATGATAGAAATAAATTTCCTTTTTCCTTTGCTTTCTGGCACGTGTTGGAAACAAATAAAACTGTCTGCAGGGAGCTAGAATGGTTGAATGGTTGAGTAAATAGTTTTTTTTTTTCTTCGCGTAAAAAAAAGTTGATCCAATGTTTTTACTTCATTTCTGGACCTGGGATCATTTCAGTTGTGTTGCTGTTTATGGAGGGTCAGGGGGGTATTCCAGAAAGCTTGGTTCCCTGTCTGTCAGTCACTCTGACGTTATGTTGTGACGACAGACTGGGGTCATTACTTGGGAGCCCTGATTCGCTCTGATAGAGAGAAAACACCAATCAGAATTCATTCTGAATGGCTAGTGGAATTTACATGCTAAGCCACTCCCCGCCACGCGTGTATAAATAGGTTGCAGCTGCATCCACTCTTCAGATTTTGCTTCGGAGCCGAGAGCTGCCCATGTGCGGTTCTCTTACTGAACGCAAGTGCTGTGAGAGGATTCTGAGCGGAGGCTGTTTGCTGTGGCGAGACGATGCATTCAACGGAGTTCCTGCTTTCTTCAGTAATTCCCTTGAGCGTCTCACAAAAAGAACAGTTTCTGACACGGTTGGCAGTCGTCCTTTTAAGGATGCCGTTCCGGCCGTGTCCTTCTGGTTGCGGTCACTACCTTTCTTCCAACGACGGCCACGATCGCTGTTTTCAGTGTCTGGGGCTCCAGCACGCTGAAGACGCTTTTGGTATAGGGACATGCGCTCATTGTGAGGAATTCTCCCTGGCTGTACTGCAGTCTCGCCTCTCTCTCCTCTGGGGGAGTTCGAGTGAGTCAGTGGCTGCTCCCTGTGTCGAGTTCACTGCCGCTGGCGGTGACTCCACGGCTAGAGCAGCCGCTGGACCAAGTACTGCGAGAGCTTCGCCTCCAGCTACAAGTTCGAGGCCCTCTCATAACTTCCACGGAAACAGCCCCATTCAGTTCGCCGGCGATTTGTCCGTACCGCCTTCAGGGGGTCCTCACATTTAGTTCGGTGGACCACTGGAGGATCGGATGTCGATCGCAGCATCGGGGGACGGGTTTTTGTTCTCTGAGAGTAAGGCTTCAGCCGAGCTGCCGCCTTCGGGTACAGCTCGTCCTGAGGCTGACTCGGAGATGATCACTATGCTTGCTCGGGCCGCCGAGAGTATCGGGCTGGAGGTGTCAAAACCTCCCAGCCCTGAGACCTCTCGGCTGAATGATTGGTTTCTGGGGTCTGGCCGTGGTTCACAGCCACGGCTGGCCCCAGTACCTTTCTTACCAGAGGTGCATAAGGAGGTGATGAAGTCGCGGGAGGCTCCTTTTACAGCCAGAACTGTCTCATCACCTTCCTCCGTCCTCACTACCCTTGACGGGGGAGCAGCCAAGGGTTACAAGGGCATTCCCCCAGTCGAGCGAGCTGTGGCACTTGTGCCCACGCAGCTCTGCCACCTGGCGGACTCGTCCTCGCCTCCTGTCCGGCCCCTGTAGAGCTACGGCAGATCTGACTGCCAAAGTCTACAGTGCGGCTGGGCAGGCTGCTTCCACTCTTCACGCCATGGCCATCCTGCAGGTCCATCAGGCTAAGGCACTTAAAGAGCTAGACGAGGGTAGTGCCGACCCGGGGTTGATGCAGGAGCTGCGCTCGGCGACCGACCTTGCCCTCTGGGCGACGAAGGTCACAGCGCGGTCCCTTGGGTGGACGTTGTCCACACTCGTGGCCCAGGAGCGCTACCTTTGACTCAGCCAGGCTGAAATGAAGGAAGCCGAGAAAATCCGCTTTCTCGACGCCCCGATCACCCAGGCTGGCCTGTTCGGCAAGACCGTGGAGAATTTTACTCAGCAGTTCTCCGCGGTGCAGAGACAGACCGAGGCGATACAGCACATCCTGCCCTGGCGTGACCCTCCAGCTGCTACCCGTCCGACGCAGGGCCAGTCTCGGTCGTCTCGTCACAGAGGGCACCACCGGTCTGTGCAAGTAGCTCCACAGGGGGCCAGACCACGTCGAGGCCTCAGTGTCGAGTTCCGCACAGGAGGGCGGCGCCGTCCCTGTCTCCAGCGAGCGTTAAGCCCTCCTGGAAGACGGCTAAGCGACCCTGAGACAGGCGGCCTGGAGAGGCGAGTAACTTGTTTTCGGGAGGTGGTGATCCCTCCACCCGAGGAGGGCTGGGTGGAGAATCTTTTGTTCCCTTTTGTTGCGTTCCGCCGCAGGCTTCAGGGCCTGTACCCAAAAAGGTCAAAGATAGAACAAGCACATCAATCTCTGGGACCAGGTGCGTGTCGCACGATAGTGAGCAGTCAACGGCTGCCTCACGGTCGTCCACGGCACCTCATTTTGCCAGCGGCCAAAAAGTCACAGTTCAGGGACGCTCTGCTTCCCCCCGGACTTTCGGCCAGTCCCCTCGGGGACACAGGCAGTTGCACTGTGTTGAGTCAGTACGGGCTTCCCTCTGCTCAATTCAAGTGCCCTGCTCACCGCTGCACACCTTCTGGCAGACCGGTGACTCCACTGGTTCCATTGTCGACGAGACTGGAGGCGTGGGCCAGCTTCCCAGCCCGTCGGAATGGCTCCTCCGGACGATCCGGTTCGGCTATGCGATTCACTTCGCCCGGCGTCCTCCCAAGTTCAGTGGCGTGCTCGAGACACTGGTGGCAGCCCGAGACGCCTCTGTACTGCGCGGTGGCCTTCGTCCCATCCTGGACCTGTGAGTTCTGAACCCGCGCCTTACACAGGCTGCCGTTCAGAATGTTGACGCAGAAACGCATTCTCAAATGCGTTCAGAGCCAGGATTGGTTTGCAGCGGTCGACCTGAAGGACGCTTACTTCCATGTCTCAATTCTTCCTCGACACAGACCGTTTCTACGGTTTGCGTTCGAGGGTCGAGCATGGCAGTTCAGGGTCCTCCCCTTCGGGCTCTCCCTGTCCCCACGAGTCTTTACGAAGGTCGTGGAGGGCGCCCTTGCCCTGTTAAGGGAAGTGGGCATCCGGATCCTCAATTACCTCGACGACTGGCTCATTATGGCCCACTCGCGAGAACAGTTGTGCGATCACAGGGAGCTGTGTTGGCCGGTTGGGGTTACAGATCAACTGGGAAAAGAGCAAACTCTCTCCCGTGCATTTCTCGGGCTGAAGTTAGACTCGGTGAGTATGACAGTGCGCCTCACAGAGGAACGTGCTCGGTCAGTGCTGGCCTGCCTGAGTTCCCTCGAAGTCAGGAGAGTGGTGCCACTGAAGTAATTTCAGATTCTCCTGGGGCATATGGCTTCTGCAGCTGCTGTGACGCCGCTCGGATTACTCCATATGAGACCACTACAGCACTGGCTGAACTCCCGGGTCCCGAGATGGGCATGGCGCCGCGGCGCTCTCCGAGTGGATATCACCCCGGAGTTTCGCTGCACTTTCAGTCCCTGGAGAGACCCTGTGTTCCTGCGGGCCGGAGTGCCCCTCGGCCAGGTGTCTCGGCACGACAGATGTCACGACAGATGCTTCCAGTCCGGGCTGGGGCACTGTATGCAACGGGCAGGCAGCTTCGGGGCTCTGGTAGCAGTGCACTTGGCCCTGCAGCGGTTCCGGCTGCTACTGCAGGACTGGCACGTGTTGGTCTGGACGGACAACACTGCAACCGTGGCGTATATCAACTGGCAGGGGGGTATACTGTCACGTCACATGTACCAGCTCGCCCACCGTATCCTTTTATGGAGCCAGCACCGGTTCAAATCCCTGCGTGCTGTCCACATCCCGGGGGAGCTCAATCGTGCGGCCGACGGCCTTTCACGACAGTTCATGTACCCGGGAGAGTGGCGTCTCCACCCCAAGACGGTTCAGCTGATCTAGAGTCGATTCGGGAAGCATAGTTAGACCTGTTTGCCTCCCGCAAGTCCTCCCACTGCCAGTGGTTTTATTCCCGCACCGAGGGGACCCTTGGCACGGATGCACTGGCACACAGCTGGCCGCAAGGCCTACGCAAGTATGCCTTCCCTCCAATGAGCCTGCTTGTACAGACACTGTGCAAGGTCAGGGATGAGGAACAGGTCATGCTGATGACAGCTCCTCCCTGGCACATACCTCTGAGGCAGGATCTCCTCTCTTAGAGGTACGGCACCCTGTGGCACCCACGCACGGACCTATGGAACCTCCATGTGTGGCTCCTGGACGGGACGCGGCAGACCTAAGTGTTCTTCCACTAGCGGTGGTTAACTCGATCACTTCGGCAAGAGCCCTCACTACGAGGCGAGCTTATGCCTTTAAGTGGCGTCTGTTCGCTGACTGGTGTTCTGCTCATGCGGAGAACCCCCAACCCTGCATGATTGGAGTAGTGCTTTCCTTCCTGCAAGAAAAGTTGGAGCGCAGGCTGTCGCCCTCCACTTTCAAAGTGTATGTGGCTGCCATAGCAGCCCATCACGATGCAGTGAATGGCCGTCCATTGGAAAGCATGATCTCGTTATGAGGTTCCTGAGGGGCGCAAGGAGGTTAAACCCTCCAAGATCGCCCCTGATACCCTCCTGGGACCTCTCTGTTGTGCTAGCAGGCCTACAGAGGGGTCCTTTTGAGCCACTTGAATCAGTCGAGCTTAAATATCTGTCTATTAAGACAGCGCTCCTGATCGCACTCACTTCCATCAAGAGGGTCGGGGATCTTCAGAAGCTCTGAGCAGCTCTTTATCTGTTACGGAGGTCAGCAGAAAGGGAAGGCTGTCTCCCACTGGATAGTGGATGCCATCGTCTTGGCGTACCAGGCCCAAGACGAGCCGTGTCCCCTGGGTGTGCACGCTCACTCCACTAGGGGTGTAGCGTCCTCCCATGCGTTGACACACGGGGCCTCGCTGGCAGATATTTGTCGAGCTGCGGGCTGGGCGACACCAAATACTTTCGCACAGTATTACAACCTCCGGGTTGTACCGGTCTCTTCCTCTCTGTTGCAAAAAAAAAAAAGATTAGACCGCTTGGTGTCCTGCTTGCTGCGCCATTCCCCCTAAAAAGGGATGCGAGAGCCCTTATACTCCCAGTAATGTCTCCTGTTGCGGACCCTGGTCGAGCATCCTCCAAGCACCCGTGGTGTTCAGACTGAGCCGGAGCAGTCTGACACCATTCCCAGTATCCAGGTGTTTGCTAAGCCCGAAAGGTCAGCCCCTGTACTGGGATAGGGCAGGGTGCGGTTCTCCGTAGCGCCCTTCTACGGAAGGAGCGCTCCCCCTCGTTCCGCCAAACTGTAACAACTAAAAGGAGGATCTGAAACAGTCCTCATGAAGGTTAAATCCCTTCTCTAGAGTTTAAAATACTCTCTAGTTCTGGAACGCACAGTTTGGCTCCCTCCAGGCGCAAAGGACTTCCATTGGTCCCTACGGGTACCTTGGTCAAGCAATTTGCACTGGAGCGTTGGGAAGGTTACGACCTTGCACAGCAATCGCTCCCAACGATTTGCTGTCGGTCATGACGGGGCTCTTGGCGATGGCACTTTCCATATGGACCCCAGTCTGTTGTCACGACATAACGTCAGAGTGACTGACAGACAGGGAACGTCTAGGTTACCTATTCTAACCCCCGTTCCCTGATGGAGGGAACGAAGACGTTATGTCCCCCTGCCATCGCCTCGAACCCCATCGCTGGGGGCCCAGTGGACCTGGCTCTCAGCTCCTTAGCAATATCTGAAGAGTGGATGCAGCTGCAGCCTATTTATACCCACGTGGCGGGGAGTGGCTTAGCATGCAAATTCCACTAGCCATGATTTCTGATTGGCGTTTTCTCTGTCTCTAGAATGATTTCTGATTGGCGTTTTCTCTGTCTCTATCTACACATAACGTCAGAGTGACTGACAGACAGTCTCAACTGTGAGACACAATAAATATGAATTAAAATGTGCTTTTAATGTAATATCTATATTTAAAAAAAAAAAAAAAATATTTAGCACTTTGTATGAATTATAGTTTTAAGTGGTACATAAATACATTTTTAGCAGATAGCACAGTTGAGTACACTTATTATCTTAAGAAGTGCTAAATAATAATTTGCAGTATACTAAGTATTAAGTATATTATTAAGTATAGTAAGTCCTAATTTACTGTGTCTAAATGGAGCACTTTAAGTACATTTTAGAAGTGTACTTTTTTCACTAGGTGAGTGGACGTCACACTAAATATTATATTTATGGAAATCATGCTTTTTATTGACGGATTTGTGGCTCTTAAAAGAGCAGTTAAATGCAATGGCTTTCTCCACAGGTTGGCAGGGAACAGCTCCCTCTGTGGAGAAATTGTAGGCCAGCAGCTTCTCCGTCTCCAGCTGATGGTATGGGCATCCGGGTGCTGTTTGTGAACCCCCTCAGGAAGTTATGCAGGACACAGTAATATAATTATATATTACTATAATTATGTATAATTAAATGTTTATAATGATTATAAAAATGTTTAAATTACACCTGATTACACTTACTTAAGTAACATTTCAGTGCAGGCCCTGAAGTTGAATGAGAGTATTTTAGTGTGTTATTGGTGCTTTATGCATTATTAAGTAAAGGAAAAAAGTTAATCCACAATTGCAAAATATACGTTAGACTTTGTTTCCAAGTTATAAATATTTAACAACCTATGAACCCATTGAAATCACAAAACAAATTTAAAAAAAAATCATAATTCATAATCTTACCATAGAGAAATTGCGAGGCGCTCGGCAAGCTCAATAGCTCATCAGTAATTGGCATCGTGCCTCGTAATTTGTGACCCCTCTTTTGACAGCAGCTTGTCAAACTGGTCCCTATCCAGCCTGAAGTATCGCTGGAACCTATCGTCATCCAGCCGCAGCTCTTGCACCAGCCGGTGATATTCTTCAAGCTGCTGACGGGCTTGGAGAATGTGATGCACCCACACAAATCTTCGACGTCTTCTCCGCATGTAGAGCAATGCCACCCCAAACGCAACAACTTGATCCTCCATCATGATGTGAATTTAATAAGAATGCGCACAATACTACTCTGATTTGACCACTTGCATTACACTAACGTTACACTTCAACTGGTAAATTAAAGTTTACCAGTAAACCAGTAAGTTTTATAGGAGATAAAAATATCCTATAATATTGAAATTAGACCAGCACTTAACCATGAAAATAAAACTTACACACCACACAAATTGAAAATATGTTCCTATATGATCCCAGGCCTTGAGGAGATTTGGACCTTAACCAGACTACTCTTTTTGACAATCTCACCACATAATCTCTTGTTTATTGTACTTAATTTAAGTTTAACATAAATATTTGTTAGTATACAAATTTGTTAGGCTGTTTATTAATCTATAGGTTTAATTATAGTAAAACGTATTGTCTACCATTTTTATAACCATACAAATACAATCTGAGCTACGTTTTTTTGTAGCAAAACATGGTTAATAATCCCCACCCCTCCCCCACAGTACAATTTAAGTTTACATGGCATCACACAATTTTCCCTGACTAATGGCTGGGTACAAGAATCATTTAGCTGCAGTTACAGTAATCCTGAACAGACCCATATTAGTACAGGTGGTTTAGTGGTCTTTGGCGTCTCCTTATGGTCCTGTTTGGTTTCGCTTGACTTGACTTGTGCTTATTTGTATTGAAAACATATAATTAATTAATCCTTATTCACGGAGGCACTACTCCGCACTGTATATACACACACACACACTGGTTCCAGTGCTGGTGTGTGCGCATGCGTATAAATGTGTGTACTTGTCTACCTATCTAGGGGACCTTGGTGTCCTTAAACAGCCAAGTGGGGACATTTTTAGGTCCCCCGTTGGTTATGCCTGAAATTATGCTAAATCAAGTGAAAAGTTCTATTAGTTATTTAATAGAGCACTTGAACAGAATTAACCTGTAATATGCATAAACATAAACAAATTTTCACAAATGTGTGATGTTTTAAAAAACTTCCACTCTGAAACAAAAACAAGTGTCAAAAATGCATGCAGAACATTTTACAACAAAAAAAAAAAAAAAAGTTGTAATTAAGTACAGTGCCTTAACATGCATTAACCCATTCTCCATCAGTATTGTCCCAGCACATAATTAACATAAATACATTTTACATGAGATTGCACCCTTAAAATACAGATAATCAAAAACAACATGAATAGTAAAATCTATGTTCTTAGGCAAATTGGCAGAAGGGTTGAGTGAAAACGGAAGAATGATCATTTGAAATTTTAAGAGAAACCTTGGCAATTTTTTAAGCATGGCTGCAAAAGCAAAATATTTTTTTATATAATTAATAAAAAATAAATAGCCATATATTTTATTAAGTGCAATTTATAATATGATTTTTTTTTCTACACCGATCGTCTAAATCAATTTTATTTATTTATTTATTTTTTCATTTTTTGTAAATAAAGATAATCTTCCAATCTTGAATTGATTAGTTGGAAGTTTTAGATAAAGTAGCTCCTTTTAAAGTTAAGAAAACCAAACAAAATAAATAACCTTGGTTAAATGGAGACACTAGAGCTTTATGAAAAACATTTTAGACGGCTAGAGAGAAAATAGAAACTGGATAAATTGCATTTTCCTACCAACTTACTTTCCTTGCAAGCTACTTTGTCTCAATAACAAGAAGCAGTTTCTTTATTAAGGGTAAATTATTTCCCCAATGTGATTGCAATGTCTTAAATCTTCAAACAGTATCCAGTTTGGTTATAAGTGTATCTGTAAGTTCTGTTACTTCTTCAGAGATAAGTTTATTGGTATAAGGTGTCAGATTGTTTCAGTTCTACATAAAAAGCTGTTTTAATATACGGTTTAGTTCATCAAGCTTGTCTGCTTTTCAGAATTGTTGGTCGTGATTTTTTGTATAAAATTAACTACTTGTTCTCAACTTAAAGAGGTTTTGGATGTTGTTCTACCTAGCATACTTTCTATTGTAAATGCCTCTTTGACTAACAGTACTGTCCCATCTTGTTTAAAATATGATTCTTCTGAACTTCACAATTATAGACCTATTTCTAACCTGCACTTTTTGTTAAAAATCTTGGAAAAAGTGGTGTTAACCCAACTTACACCATACTTAACTTCAGACAACTTCCTAGATCCTTTTCAGTCTGCTTTTAAGGCTAAGCACATGTAACAGGGAAACGTATGAGTGCATTTTCCAATAGACTGTGGGGTATTGTAAGGGTTATATCCTGAAGTATGTAGTATTAAGTTAGTATTGTATGTAAGTAGTATTGCCCAGTATGTTTGTGGTACACAGTACACTAATTTGACTGTGATTTGTCTTTTGTTTTTTTAGTCGTTCTTGTATTATGACAGCTGCAGGGTCTTCTCCAGGGATGTGACTAGTGGTGGGGATTCTTTCGTGTATTTGTATTTCCTCTTGAGTGCTGTGATTGCTGTGCTGCTTTGGTGTTTGAATTTTCATAAATAGTTGTACTTTTTTACACTTAAGGTCATTCACGGTTGGAGCAATGCACCATTATATTTCTTATCATCTATGCAGATGACACCCATGTTTGAATGATATAAAAGAATGGATGGATGAGAATATCCTTCTATTGAATGAAAATAAGACTGAGATTATTCTATTTGGCTTTAAATAACAAATTAAAAATTACATTTTCCTCTTGGGCCCTTTTCAGACAATTTTTATGAAAGCTAAAGCTCCTCCTCACATTCCAGGATTTGGAGTGTAATTCACGCCTTTATTTCCACACGGCTTGGTTATTGAAATGATTTGTACGCTGGAAACAGTCAGTCATCACTATCACAATTACAGATAGTCCAAAATGCTGCAGTTCGTTTCTTGACTGGGACAAAAAAAAAGAGAACATATTTCAGCTATACAGGGCTCTCTCCACTGGCTTCCTGTGAAACAAAGAATTGCTTTTAAGGGGTTTAACTTATGTGTTTAAAGCTCTAAATGGACTTGCCCCTTTTTATATGTCAGAACATTTAAGTTCCTGTTCTCCTCAGAGATCTTCAGTCCAGCTGTTTTTTAATGTTTCAAAATGCAGATTGAAAACAAAAGGTGACATGTCTTTTTCAGTTTATGCTCCAAAACTTTGGAACACACTACTCTTAATTATAAGAACTTTTCCTACACTAAGCCTTTTTATAAACTCAAAATTATTTCTAAATTGAAATCAGTTTTCTCTTTTAAGGACCTGGAGACCTGTTTATGTATCTCACAGGATCAATTATCTCATCTTCAATTAATGCTACTGCTAGACCCTTGACACAATTACCCCCGTTTTGGTTTCCTTACACTGCTTGCCTGAAAAAAATTGATTTTAATTTAAGGTTTTGTTTATGGTTATTAAAATGTCACATGGCATTGCCCTAAAATATATTGTTAACCCTTTTGAACCCTTATCATTGTACAAGAGATATGACATATTTAAGTCAGATGATTCTTCACGTTGCTAAAACTAGATTAAAATCAAAGGGTAATAGGACTTTGATCATATGCAGTTTTTTTTGTGTGCTATAAAAATAAATGTTGTATTCTTTCGCTATATATTATACTTCATTTCCTGCTTAATTTTTCCTGAAGGTAATTAAATGCATTACTGAACAGGATCCTTGGATCAAAGGATAGTCCTTTTTTTCTTGTTTCAGGTACGTAATTATTCAGATCATCTGGAAGCACTTTTCCTTTGGGAACGTTATTTATGATCTCTGCCTTCTTCCTGACTTCCATTAAAGACTGAATGCGATCTTTAAATCCAGGCTTGGCTTCTTGTTTCTCAGAATCAATCATCAGATCAATGTAGTCAGGGGTGGACAGAGGATTGGGTTTGAGGGCAATTTCCTCCAGCCGCTCCAAGGACTTTTGAGAGTTTTCTATTAGTATAGCCACAGTTTCCTGAACAACCTGAAGCTCCTTCTCAAGCTCTTCAAAGATCTTCTCTTTTGACAAGACCTGTCCATGTGCATCCACAAATCTTTTTTTTAAATCCTGATAGGTTTCCTTTCTCTTTTCTAGGACATAATCCCATTTGTATTTCTGATTAAAGTGCACATCCCAGGGACACTTTCCAGGACAGACCGTACACTTTCCATCTGTCATGGCAATGCACATGTGTTTATCACGATCATCTGCAAAAGCACATGTATCATGACATGTAAAGTAACATTTCTGGCAGTTGGTTAGGTAGTATTTAGTGTTGTTTTCAATCTTTTTTGGGACAGTTACTTCTAATTCGTATTCAAAATCCTTGTTTGCATCCATTTCAGCCTTGTGTTGCTCCAAAGCAGCTCTGGTCTTCTTGATTTCATCCAGTTTTGTCAGAC
>JAUMHP010039555.1:0-11375 GCA_032361065.1 Enteromius trimaculatus | reverse complement strand
AGATAGATAGATAGATAGATAGATAGATAGATAGATAGATAGATAGATAGATAGATAGATAGATAGATAGATTTCATGCTGTGCACCAGGTCTCCGTAGGGATGTGCTGTGTTGCCAAGTCCCAAAGTTCACATCATCATGTTTGAGATCTACACCACAGTGAGGGGCTCATCACTGAAAATGATGAGACAGCTTACAGAGGGGATGTGATATGCCTAGACACCTGCTCAACAACACATAAAGATAGTTGTTTACTTAAGTAAATCTTGTGCTTCCCTCTTCATATCAGGAGGTGGGGAACATTTCTGAACTTATATAATAGCTGTTTTTATTTCAATAGTGCAATTTGCTTTTGCCCATATTCATTTTTCATTTAATATACTGTTTGGTTTAAAAATATGAATACAAAATAAGTTTGTAGTCTACTGTTTGTGAACAGATAACTGATGAACTTGTTCCTCTTTAATGTCTTCATCAGCACTGTTCAGATTAAATTAGTTGGCTACATTTGCTGAGAGGGTAAATGATAGCTTCGGTCTTTGCTGTGCACCAAGCAGGAAGTAGGAGAGATGCCAGCTGTCACTGATACTCATTTTGACCTCATTGCATTTACCCACATGCCCCTCTCATCTCTCAACCAATATCCTTATTAGATGTGTCCAAACGAATAAAAAGTACACAAGACATTCATTAGTGTCACATTTGATTTTCCCCAAAACGCCACTGATTTCAATAAACAAATGTTTTGTAAAAGATCCAAATCCAATTTTGATCTCTTATTACTGCACTTTCATAAAAAATTACAGGGGGCGGAATCATTTTTTATAGAGAAGTTGTGAAAATGCTGTTTTCTCAGGCCAAGTGAAAACATTTTGATGTCACTGCCAGCAAACAGTAAATCATTTTTTTTTTTAAATAACCCCCCTCCTTTGCCTGTGGTTGTTTTTGAGAAATGTCCCAAGTCCCTGAAAAACAGAGTAAACAAGACAATACTGTACACAAAATATCCATGCTGCAGTCGCAGTTCCAGTATGTTCTGTGAAAGTTACTTCAAATAGTCTGTTTCTAATGTATATGCATCAATCAGGCATTGCAAAAAAAAAGGTTGGCAACATTATGTATTATGTGATTTTCATCGTTACAGTCATATGCATTATTTTTAAATGTTTCAATGCTGGGAGACTCTCTTGTGAGGCTTGCACCAGTGAAGTCTCTGTGCATGCCAGCATGTCAATAAGGCATGCAAATAACACCTTGCACACAAGCTGCTTTTCAGTTGTATACTCAAGAGAGAGCCCCATCCCCTTTGCTTCAGAAAGCTTGTTACATAATATTTTTGCGACCATGTTGTGTTTTACTTCAAAATACCAAAAATTAGCTCAGTTGGACAGCCATTAAATTACATTGCATGTCAGTCAAGCAAGTGCAAAGTGTCATATTCTCTCATACATACAATACATTACTGGAGGCTGAGTAGCACTGAATAAACCGAATGTCCCAGAGGAGGAACATCTTGCAGCTTCTTCTTGCATAAATTTCTCACTGAGACATTTTAATCAGGTAATTATTCATCCTTTCTGTCAGTTACTGGGGGATTCATAATGTACTCCAGATCTGCTGGCTCCTTGAATGGCACTACTGGGATCTGGTTAGAGAGCTGTAGTGTTTCACTTCACAGGTTCAGAAAAGCACACACTGCATCTTTGCTAGGGGTAAAAATGTGATGTTTGAAAGCACAAATTATGCTTTATTGAAATTGCTTTATTTCACAGTGCAGGAGCTTAATAGACCCGGGAGGTACCATCATTATGAACAAAACATTCTTGAGTGAATCGAATATCTTAAACCCTGAAGTCCACAGGAAGGAAATGTCATCAGCTGTGCCGCACAGTTAGGACTGAACAATACAGCGTTTTATGAGGTAGGTTAGCAGTAGCCCCCCGAGATTGGAAAAAAACGTTGTCGCCCATAGCAAGCTCGGCACTGGACAGCCGGGTGACGTAAATCCGCATGTTTCTGCGTCTGGCTTCATGGTGAACATGTTCCTTTCACCTGAGGAATTTTTCTTTCTAGACGTCTCCGTCTGCCATCACCCCAAGCAAATTTGATTGGCTCCTCGTATCCCAGAGATTAACTGTGCTCCTTTTAGAAAGCAAAGTCAGCTATATTTTCTTAACATGCTAATGATTTCCCAAAGCCTGTGGCTGTGACATACAGCAGAGATCTGGCAACATACAAACTGGTGTTGTATGAAACATTCTCAACCTCTCACCTCTCTGCTGTTCAGACCGTTCTGGGCCCGAGGTCATTCCTGAAAGTGTGTCAGTGGAGGGAAGCAAAGGTGAGTTTTTTTATTGCAGTGTAAATATATTATATCCCCTCTGGTATACACTACAGGTGCCTTGTTGCACGGGTATTGACCTGGCCTGCAAACCAGCTGCATTGCTTTATTGAGAAACAGCGTCACAGGACACCTGCAGAAAGTTCAGTTCCTGTATCCCTCACAATCCAAAACCCATTTATAGAAACAGGCCAGATCTGGTGTTGCCTGGTTCACGCTGGGTCGAATTCCCACCTCACCCCCCAGAAGGCCCAGAAGTGTAAATATTTCCATCTCCACATGTTCTCAATTTTGTTCTGACTGAGAGTGCTCTGTTTTGTGAACTGAATGCTGAACTATAAGTGCAGAACAAAATCACATGTGATCCCTTTTTTCGGTTTCTATGCGACACACAGTATGCAGCATGTCTGTAAATCCCCCACAAACAAATAGTAAAAAGGAGAATGGAATGAAACTCTCTGCCAGTAATGATAAATCTTCGGGGGAGAGATTTCATAAACGTTCAGATTAATGAATGCTTCTTAGAATTCTTTTGGAATTTTTTCGGAATGTTTTAATATTGTTTTCTACTTGGTGTAGATAGATCTGCCCATTTAAATAAGCAGATATTTAGTAAACTTGTATACATATGTGCATAGTTTACTTATAATTTTGGACTGTTAGTGCAGAAATACTAGTCAATACTATTTTTATTGCTACTTTTTGGGAATTGTGGGTCAAGTATAACAGATAATGACATTGTATGTGTGTGTGTGTGTGTGTGTTTTATATTATTTATAAATGAAAAGCAAATGTTTTCTCTATTTCTCAACAGCGCTTATAATTTACAATTGTAAAATTAGACAATGTTCAAATGGTTAAAATATAAGTAATATATAAGTATATAATATAATGTAACATAATATAATGTAACCTAAACATTTATATATTTATATATATATATATATATATATATATATATACTATATATAGTTTATCATTTTAAAATGGAAACATTTTAATGATTTGTTTTAAGTGCCTTCTTTCTAAGTTTAAAGGAACTGTTCACCCAAAAATGTAATATTTACTTACCTCAGGGCTTCCAAGATGCAGATGAGCTTGTTTCTGCATCAGAACAGATTTAGAGAAATTTATTATAAGTCGTTTACTGATGGCTCCTCTGCAGTGAATGGGTGCCGTCAGAATAAGAGTTCAAACAGCTGATAAAAACTTCACAATATTCCACACGATCATCCCTCAGTCCATCAATTCTTGTGAAAAGCTGTGTATTATAAAGTAAATTCATTAAGCCATTTTTTACTTTTACAAACGTAAACCTAACTTCAAACCATAACTTTCATTAAAAATTTCAATCCTCTATTGACAACAGGCTTATTGCTTTCTCCAATGAAAAAGCTGTCTAATCTGAATCAGGGGAGAAATATGCGCATATCAAGAACTGTTTACAAGCACAAACAGTCCAAGAGAGCTACAAACAAATATGTCAGACAATTATAGTATCAATAACTGTGTGTGCCAAATGTGTGAGGGAAAAGAACATGAAATGTGAGTCAGAGTCTGTGTTTTCTATCAAACCATGAAGATTATATAATATATTATTATTATTATTATATTGTAAGAAAAAAATAAAAAATAATGCAATATAATATAAGGATGCACAAGAATTACTTCTGAATAAAATAAATAGGTACATATATAAATAACTATTAAACTAAACAGTTTCATGGCACTAAATATACAGAAATGTATATTCTATGTACAACGCTACTATAACAAAACTCCAGAAATGATACGCATCATAGTCTCATACAGCTTTCAGGATTATAAAATGTATAGAAGCAGTATATTGTGATATTTGGGTGCAAAAAGAAACAATATTACGGTAACAAAGTACATTACATTACTTATTTTACCGTCTAAGAACAGACTGTAAAAGGTGATACTGATTAAACACTCACACACGTGCACAGCACAAAAGCAGACACACACTAAATCAGTCTACAGTCAAACAATGCTATTTCTGTCCCTCTCGTAACAGTCGGTATATTGGAAACTGAAGACACGCCTCAGACAAGGAGTATTAAACAGATGTTTGTCCTCACCTCAATAAATGATTTGGCTGTGCTTCTGAAAATCTCTCTCCGCTCATAAGCAGTGGGTGGAGCATTCATTTAAATCTGCACCGGACTGATTTATGCTGACAAAAAAAAAAATCTGCTGGAACAAGATCTTTCACCAAAAATAAGTATCAGGTGTTCAAGACACAATTGCCTCACTCTGTTCTTTCAAAATGTAGTGAGGTCCCAAATGTTTTCTTTAATAAAGCTGAACACTGATGATATTGCTTCATTGTTTTGTATTGTATTTATTAACTTGTTTGTGTTGTGAAGAGTTTGGCCCACGGGTCTCAATAGCCATGGCATACTCAATCACTCATTGTTTATCTTGAGCTTCAATAAAGATCTGCTGGTAATTTATTAATGCAGTCCTTGACACAATTAATTCAGTATTTTGCTTCTTAACTCGATTCCTAAGTTCTCTTTTCCTAATATGGCAAATGAGTTAAACTTCAGTTGCTGCTCCAATGCACACACAGTTAATGTTTATGTGACCTTTTAATATTCAAAGGGCTGAAACCTCTAATAATTAAATGGACTGACCCAAAATAAACATTCTGTCATGATTTACATACCAAAAAATATCTGACAGACCCCACTGCTATTCAGTGAAGGAGACATTAAAGCTGCTCCCATAAGATCAAAAATCCTTTTGCCCACATCTCACTTTCTATTCTTCCACATTGACCTAAAGCAAAATTCTTCTTTGGGGAGACCCAACCCCTTTCCTGCTTTTTCTTTCACCACCCCCATGACAATTTCTTGCCCAACCAGCGGTAGAGGCTGTGACATTTGAGTGCATCACATATGCTGCCCACCTCCAACAAAGTATTAGTCACACTGTCACAGCCCTGCTCTGAGTGCTGTGTTTAAAAGAGCTTGCTCAGCCTCATGTACGCTCAGTGGGCTTCCAGGCACATGAGGGACGGCGGCTGTATAACAACACGAGAACAACCACAAGGCATCTTAGTGGCCGTGGAACATCTGATTTACTTCAAAATAATCTGATTACATGCAGGGGCAGACTAACATACGCACCAGCATTAACATCAGAATGTATGTGCCCGGGGCCGTGCTGGCCCTCTGCCTGCCCTGCTTTTTGAGTGGGAATGTGTTTGGTTACGAATATGGAGAGGATTACTACTATAATGAAATCTCCAATGGCGAAAGCCTGCAAAGTAAGTATTTTTTTAGTTCCAGATGTCTCTTCGTTTTTAGTTATTCATGTAGCTGTGGTGACATTTTGCTTTTCATTTAACTTTTTAAAATAATCGTGACTGCATGACAAATTATTTTAAAAACAGAACTAGGTAGGTAGTTGATTGTTTTTGTTTGTTTGTTTGCTAGGTGCTTTAATTGGTCATATAATTTAATAGTTTATATTTATTCCTCATCAGTCAGTTTTGCATGCTTATTAGACATATTAATATAAAAAACACAAATTATTCTACGAGAACAAATATTGCATTGAATGTCTTAACTGATAAGATGTCATAAAATACACATGCATATAATTGTAAAAATAGTTACAAAATAGTGCTGTTAAAACTTAGCATATTACACCACAGGGTATGGCAATTTTCAAAAAATATTGATGCCAACTACTCAAATTAAAACTATTTAAGTATTTGTGTTTTTAATGCACAGTGCTATGAAAGCATAATGTCATGAGTCATGCCCCCCTAGCTTTCAAAAATTTAAAAGTGTCAGGAGGTTTCATGACATTTGACATTTACATACCTTTCCACTGACACTCTCCTGCAAAGCCAAGCCTAGAGCTGGAACATATTAACCGGAAGATGCGCATGAGCATCATAAAGGTTTTTCCTTCGCGGAGAACTTGTCTCTGAGAGTTTAGCAAGGGCAGCTAGTAATCCTTGTGGCCACTACAAAACCTGCCATGAGAAGAACAAATGATGACCACAAAAGCATTTTGTTTTCTTGTATTATATGTTGGTATTACCTTACAGAGAAATAAAACAGAGCAGAGCAATAAAAAAACATACTCTATGTTCACAGCAGGCGCTACACAAATTCCCTGTCCGCCTCAAGACCTCTTACGCTGGGACAAACTTTTCATCATGCTGGAGGACTCTCAAATGAAGCACAGCATGCTCTCGCAGCAGAATGAAGACATGGTAAAAGTAGAGATGGACTCTGTACGGAAGGAACTCCATAAGCTTAACAACAACAAAGCATGCGTCCAGGCCTCAGAAAACACCTGTAAATGTATAAGTGAACAGATGACCCGCAATCTGAACCAAGCCATGGAGCAGCTCAGAGAGGCTGCAGATACGTATCAAGCCCAAAACAACGAGACGCTGCAGCAGCTCATTCAGTTGAGCAGGAACCAGGCCACCCGTCTCGCCAAACTAGAGAGCAGCTCACTGCTGGGAGCAGGTCTGGGGCAAGTGGCCATGAAGTCCTTCTCCACTTATCCAAAAGAACAAGAAGCAAGCAATGCAGATGGAGGGAAGCTGGAGAGAGCACTAATGGCTACCGTTGCGGATCTCCAAAGAGTACATGCCCAGCTGGCTTCTTTCCAACGAGCAACGGCACACCGATTTCTGCCCTCAGGTAGATGTTCCATGGAAATCTAAGTCTATGATTTGACTTAATTTTTAATTTAATTTAATTTAATTTAATTTAATTTAATTTAATTTAATTTAATTTAATTTAATTTAATTTAATTTAATTTAGACAGTAAAAACAGTCATATTGAGAAATAAATTATAATATACTTTAAGTTACTTTAAATAAATTGAAGAGACAGTAAAGACATTAATAACTATGATCCACCAAAGTTTAAAATAATGGATGCTGTAAATTCATCTTAAATGAATAAATTATATATTTGAACTATAATGAAATAGAATCAATAATTTTTCAATGTAATAATATTGATAATTTTTTTTTTTTATTAAATAAATGCAGTCTTGGTGTAAGAGACTCTTTTAAAAAACAATGATTCCAAACTTTGAATAGCTGAGGCCTTGAGAAATAATAAATAAATAGTTTGCAAACACTGCACTTTGTCAGCATTTGTAAAAATGATTCAGCACAATAATGAATCTTTAACATCTTGCTCACTCTTTTTTTTAAGGCTGTGAAATGGCTTTATTATTTCCAATGCGCTCCAAGCACATCTTCGCAGAGGTAACACCCTCCACGTCCATGTCCCTACAATCATTCACCATCTGTCTGTGGGCCAAAGTTACTCAGTCGCTAAATAAAACAGTCCTTTTCTCTTACGGAACCAAAAAAAACCCTCAAGAGCTCCAGTTTCTTTTGGCAAGACACTCAGTGCTCCTCACGGTGGGCGGTGAGACCCATCTAGTGGAAGCTCACAGCGTAGTAGCAGATGGGCAATGGGGACACTTCTGTGCAGCTTGGAGCTCAGAGCAGGGGCTGGCCACTTTGTGGGTGAATGGAGAGAACGTTGCCAGAGTGCCTGGAGTAGCCGAAGGGCACGTATTGCCCGGTAAAGGGTTCATTCTGCTTGGGCAAGAGCGCAGCCGCTCAGGTATCTACAGAGATCTGGACTCGTCGATTGCATTCACTGGAAAAATGACAGGGGTGAACATGTGGGACCACGTGCTGGACGCAGAGAGGATAAAAGAGCACGCCAATCAAGACGGATCATGTGATAGTCGTGGGAATGTAATAGGATGGGGTGTTTCAGAGATCATTCCACATGGTGGTTCTCAATATATCAACTGAGATGGCACCAAAATGCATCGCAATCTTGTACATTAAGAAATATTACATTGTATATCATCAATGATTTTGTATTTACCTTCTTTTTCATTCCAAATAAAAAGCACTGAGTAGTTCTCCCAAAATATAAAATCCAAGATCCAGGGGACTATCTTTCTTCAGTAGAACAGTAAAGATAATTTTTAATTAAACCTTTGGTCCCTGGGGTTTTATTAAATGCAAGTCAAGAGTACATTCTCAGAAATAAAGGTACAAAAGCTGTCACTCTAGCGGTACTCTTTCAAAATGTACATATGTTTCTACCTAAAGAGTCCATGTTGATATCTTAAAGGTACATATTAGTACTTAAAGTGTAGATATTTTGACCTAACAGGTACAAAAGTGTACCTTTTAAAAAGGCACCGCCCCAGTGACAGCTTTTGTACTTTTGTTTCTGAGCGTGTACCATACTTTTTGAGAAAAAAGAAAAACACAAAATTAATTCCATAATGATATACTGTGAGGTCATATGAAGAGAAATTATTTCAATATCATCATCAGAAGATACAATCTGAAGAACTCATTTAGTTTTTTTCTGTAACCAATTTTCTTTTGTTTTTTACTCTTAAAGTGACAGTACCCGCTAACCTATATTTTATGACCACGGCTTCAGCTAAAAATCTTGAATGGCCTGATGGTGTTTACTTTTTGAGCTAACTATTCCTTTAAATAGATAATCTACACAAGATTTAAATTTGTGTCACCATTTACTCACCTTTATGTCCTAGATCTATGGTTTTTGTATGATTTTCTCCCCCTGTGGAACACAAAATATATTTAGATTTTTGCCCATATAATGAATTCCAACATTATAATATCTTCTATAGCTTCTTTAATATTAAAATATATTTTTTTGTTTTCCACGCAAGAAATAAAATCAAGCATGTTTAGAATGAAATGAGGATGAGTAAATTATGACACAAATTTTAATTTTGTGTAGACGATCTCATTAATTTTAAAACACTGTACACCAAGCCAATGAAAGTTTAATATTGTGTATTCTTTCTTTATTTTACTTTTTAGAGGAGAATTGCATTACCATGTAAATAAATTAGGTACACGAGTAAAGAGCTAATAAATTCTAGTGGTGTGGCTCAGTGAGGATAATTAATGGACAACAAATAGAAGAAATGTTTCTCTGTTGTTGCGAATTTACATTTTAATGACTTAAGGTGGGGCAAGTCTGGATTTATTTACATCAACATAATGGACGTGACTGTTTACATTGGTCACCAATGATCCAAAACAGATTTTCCCTCTTTTACAGTTTGGTAATTTACAATGTTTGTCTGGCGTATTGCTGCATAGGTGTTGCTCTATTATGACTATTGCCAGTTGGTCCAGTCTGACCACAAATAATATAAACTGAACCCAAACAAGGCGTGTACTTTAACCATAGTGACAGTAACTCTGAAATGACACCCACATGTGTACATGAAATGATTGTTACACTGAGCTGTATTTTCCAGTGGTTTTGTGTGACATATGGTCAGAATAGCCCTCCCATGTTAAATGACCTAACTTTGCCCTGTCATCCTAAAAATAGGCTATATTTAAACCATATTATTTATTATGAAGACCTAACACATCACTACCAATGACTATAAAAGTTGTATATCACTTGCTATTTTCGGTAAAACAAAATAATTGTATCATAAAAATATTGGTTTAGTTTTGTAACATGACTATTTTGTATGACATATTATATTGTAAACAACATTGTTCAAGTAATTCAATTTATAGAGCTCTGAATTATTTGGAAATATATAAAAAAAAGAAGTTACAATAAATGTGAATTTGTAATAAAACACACTTTTGGAAGAAAATCATGACTGGCAGTCTGTGCTGTCATTGAAAATCTATTATAGGTGCCTTTTTTTAGCATTGGTTATTTATTTATTTTTTTATAAACACTAACAGTTAAAAAATTTTTTTTAATTTGTTATATGAAGGACACATCTAGCAAAATAGGTCAGATACTTCAAATCACAGTAGGATTAATCTGAAGGAAGATGCGTTGAAAGTGTTGTAAGACCTTATAAAGACATATGACAAAACATACATGCTGGAATTTTGTACGTGTTGACAATTACCTACCTTATCGTCACTTTAAAACATTAAAAGAAAGGTATACCATGCTGACAAATGAGATCTGTGGCTTCCTTCTATACCTGCCATTCACCCAAGAACTTCACATTCTTCTATGTTCCCTTTGGCTTGCTTACCAGCTTATTGGAGCTAACAGCATGAATATCATCCCAGTGTTCATAAGAGGTCTTGGGCAATGGATCCATCACATCTGAGTGTCTCTTCAGCTTTCCAGCACACTAAATAGTCTTCTTCCAGTTATCAACCCAGTCATCCTGCAGATGCAGCAGAGGACTGAAAAGTGGTTTTGTCAGATCTAAAGAGAAATGTTTCAACCATTTTTGCATTAGTTAGTACCCAAAGTTCTTGTCTTTTTAGCAATACACCTAGCGTGACGGCGGATCAGCTTTTTAAAGCTCTTCTGCTCCTGAGCTGGCTTCTCCTCCTGACCCTCTTCATTCCGCTTGTTCCAGGACATCAAGTATCGCTGACCCATGAGGTGGAAGACTGTGAAGATCTGTCACTAGCATCAAAATTTCACAGCCGTACACAAAGAAATATGAATGATCTGACCAGAGCAACATTTGTGCTCAATTTAAAGTGTTTTGTAGAATGAAGACCACCCCTGTGACATCATCCTCACTGCAAGAAGGGTTCATTTTACTAGTCCTGTTGCAAATGTCCTCTGTGTAAAAATATACATATTTACTCTGCATACATCTGGTTTATGGTTTATGATTTGCAATCATGTTCATGAAAGTTAAATGACAAAATCACAAGGTCTCAGCAGATTGCCTCCTGTCAGTGTATTTATACTATCTATGATTTTCATAATTTCATTAATTTGTAGTAGACAAAAATTTGAATAAAATATCAATACAATAGTTATTGCTTTTTTTTACCTCAAAACCCTACGGTGGCCGAGAGAGCTCAACACGCTGCAATTTAAAAATAACGCATGCAAACAGAAACAAATGGCTGCAACTTTAAAATAATGCATGCAAACAGAAAAAAACGGCTGCAACTTAAAAAACATCTTCATCAATTTGACAACACAGGCGCTGCAAACACAC
>JAUMHP010039554.1:0-11377 GCA_032361065.1 Enteromius trimaculatus | reverse complement strand
TGTTGTAAAGCTGCTTTGCAATGATATGTATCATGAAAAGCGCTATACAAATAAATTTGAATTGAATTGAAATTGAATCACAGAGCAAGAAACTTGGTCCCAAAACACTCACTCCCATTCACACTTCAAGAATGCCTCGACAGACTGACCTTGGGAAACGTGATCTGCTGGATTCAGGTTGGTATTGATATACCTCCACAGTGACGCTTTAGAGTGCTCCAGAATGGCTGACACACTATTAGCATAGAAAGTCTTGAATCTGGAACTTTCAATGTTCAAGTACTTCAGCGCAACTGTGCTATCTGTCCAATAAACTAACTCATTAAGCTCCAATTCAAGCTCCATCAGCTTGTCCATCTTGACTGCAACTGAGGCTGCAGTTAATTCCATTCTAGGTATGGTTGGAGTTTTCAAGGGCGCCACCCGTGCCATCATGACCGTGGATTGTATCTCTCCAGTTGAAGAGAGTAGCATAAAGGTTGCTTGTTGTTCCATAGGCGTCTCCACTCGCATCAGCGAAGTGGTGCAGCTGAGCGAAGACTGGTACACCAAACTCCTCTGTCTTGACACGTCAACGCCAAACTCCTCTAGCTTTTGCAAGTTTGAAGTCCACTTTTCCCATTCCTTAAATGACCTCATCCGGCAAGCTTTCATCCCAGCGGTGCTTCTGTTGGCATAAATCTTGCAGAATTGTCTTGGCAGGTAGTACCACTGAAGCTATAAACCCCAAAGAGTCAAAAATGGAGCTAACAAAGGAAAGCAGGCCTCTCCTGGTGTATGGGCGATCTTTGACGTTGATCTTGAACTGATCCATCTCAGCACACCACTGGATTCCCAGCGCTCGCTCCATTGGTAAACTATTTGTGTTCAAATCAAGGTCTTGAAATCCTTGTGCTCTCTCATCTTCAGGAATTGAGTTGAGCAACTTTCTACTATTCCTTGACCATTTGGTTAGCCGAAAACCACCTTTCGCCAACATGCCTCTTAAACTAGGGCACAGATTTATTGCTGCATCTTCATTGGCTATTGACTTAAGGCAGTCGTCCACGTAAAAGTTTCTCTTAATTGTTGTGGCGGCTTCTTGCCCAAATTCATCCTCAAAATCAGATGCACATTTCTGCAGGGCATAGGTAGCGAAACTTGGTGATGATATTGCACCAAAGATGTGCACCAGCATCTTAAATTCACCAAGTTCTTTCTCATTCCCTTCCGGCCACCAGAGAAATCGTAGTAGATTTGTGTCTTCTTCCTGGACTCCAACTTGATAAAACATGGCTTCCACATCAGCTATAATGGCTATGGTTTCTTGCTTGAATCTTGTGAGGACCCCAATTAGTGAGCTTGTCAGGTCAGGTGCCTGTAGTAGCTGCTGATTCAGCGATATTCCTCCAAAGCTTGCTGCGCAATCAAAAACACCACACAACTTCCGCTTGACTGGATGTCTGACTCCATGATGAGGCAGGTACCATGTTCTTCCCTCAGTCGATTCACACTCCACTTTATCCATCTTCATTGCATAACCTTTCTTAATGTCTTCCATAACTGCAACATATTCCGCATGATACTCTCCATCTTTAAGAAATCTCTTAAGTTCAATGCGTGTTGCTCCGCCACTGATCTGTTATTTGGCATGCACAGCTATTTGTTTCTCAGTGGAAGGCAAATACTGTGATGACCATCTTTCAATTGTGATGACTGAGACACCATGCTTATAAACTGATGATCTTCCTTTGGCATTTCTACTTCCTCACTCTGTCCCGCATCAGGAAAGTCCAGCTTGAATTGTTGATGCCAAAGCTCTTCTAATCTTGCCACTGAAATTCGGTTAGCTGTAACTGCTGCAGATCTATTCATTCTCAGTCCATCATTTTCTCCTTTAAGAGGTCTGTTAACGGTCCAGCCTATTGCGGTTCTTACAACATATGGCCCATCATTCACACTACCTGAAGTGGCTCCATAGTCTTGGGAACGTTAGCTCCTATTAACAATCCAACTTCTGCTTCAACAACGGGGAGTTTCACACCCTTTAGGTGAGGCCAAATGATGACATCCTGTTGACGTGGGATATTATCCTTTGTCACAGGAATGGCCTTTTGGGAAAATACTTCAGAAAGCTCAATAAACTGGTCACCTTCCAAGTTACTGATTTCCAGTCCTGTCACGATGCATGTGCTCACCACAGATTAATTTCCCATTGTTCGCAATGAGATGCTTGTGCGGCGTCCATTCAGGTTTAACTCCTTTATTAGTGACCCCGTAGCGAAGGTAGCAGAGCTCCCTGGATCCAAAAGTGCATACGTTGTCACTACCTTGGTTCTTTTTTGTACCTTGACTTGTACTGGAACGATTGAAAGCAAGCAAACTTCTTTACCGGCCCCAGTAACGCCACACATTTCTGATGTCTGAACAAGAGCGTTGGTTACGGCTTGCTTTTCATCACTTTCTTTCCCTGCTTCTTGCTTTAAATCTTTGAATGTAATGTGCAGCACGGTTGGATGCAAACGAGAACATTCTTGACATTGAGCCTTCTCTCTACAGCAGCTACTCATATGGCCATGCTTCAAACATGCAAAGCACAGACCTTTACTTCTCAAAAACCCAAGTTTTTCCTTATGTGGCTTGCTCTTCAATCCTTTGCAGACTTTGAGACTATGATGTTTCTCCCTTGCAATACAAACATGGTTTCCCATTGGCATCTAAATCTTTTGTTTTATCTGACGTCGAGTTCTGATTTTCCTTCTTGTATTTATTTTCCACTAATGAGACTATGGATGTTGTGGAAACCCTTTTTGCCTTAGGAGTTTTCATATTTTGGATCTTTGGTTTCGGTCTAACTGAATCCTTTGTGTTGAGTGCATTGTCTTTTATGTTTCCATACAGAGGATGTAATAAAAGTACTTGACTTGCTTATTAAAGTCAACAAAGTCCTTGAACTCGACTCTTTTCTTTGTTTTTTCTTGCAGGTCACAGGCGAACGTTCTCCAGGATTCCTCGAGTTTGTAAGGAAGCTTTTTAGCTAATGCCTTAATGCTAGCTGCATTGTCCAAATCTTCCATGTAGCTAGTGTCTGCCATTGTGTTGAAGCAACCAGTTAGAAACAATGAGAAGGACTGTAAAGCTGCACCATCTTCTGGCTTAATTGTCTGCCTATCCAAGACTTCCTTCATGTATGCCTCTGCAATCTTGTAGCAATCCCCGAATTATTTCTTTAACATTTGCTTTGCCATAGCCTGTCAGTGGGGTCATGTGAATGCAGCTCTTGACCATGTGGCTATCCACTTGTGTACTGCAGGGAAAAAAAAAAAACACACACACTATAGACGATCACGGTTATCCTCCGTTGCTGCAAACCACTGAATTCAACACACAGCTTTTTTTTTAACAAGATCAGCATTCTTGTCATCCGTCATTAACTCCGTTTGCTTCATGTTTGTTAACTGACTTAGCTTGCCCTTACATGCATTCATTTGCCTGGATTTACACTCTTCCATACCCTTTTCGGTCATTTTTATAGCTCGTTTCTGTTCTTTAGGTTCCATGATAAATAAAGCCTTCCTTTATTCACATTAGTTAGCTTGACTGTTAGCGCTTAATTTTTCACTGCATTCCACTTCGTCAAATCCACAAATAAATGTCTAACAGCTTCAGTTAGTGATCATTAACAGCAAATCCGTAGCAAAATTCCACTTACAGTCATGGCTTTCCTCTCGAACAACAGTCTTTAAGTCCGTGAAAGGGTATCCCATTTTCATTCTCTTCATCCACTCAATACAGTTAGAAATCCAATAATCCGTGAAGAGTGAGTTTTCTGACTTAATGTAGTTTCCTAGGTTCCTTTTGAAGCTTTAGCTTGACACTCGTTACACTTTTTCCTCACAAACACTTGTAAATAGTCCACGACTCCACTTTTTTTTTTTTTTTTAAACACACACACTTTACTTAGAGTTATTCAGGCAATATTACAAAAGAAAGTTATCCACAAAACAAACTTTCAAAGTGTAGTGAAAAAGCTAAGAGCGAGGTCCAAAAAAAAAAAAAAAAAAAAAAAAAAAAAAAAAAAAAAAACACACACACACAACACACACAACACAACCCAAAAGCTCCAGTCTCCTTTTTTCCTTATTTTTTAGGTTTCGATTTCACCCCACTCTCCTGTCCTGTCTTAATTATACAAATAAATCAAATGCATTTTTAACCCTTTTTAAATATGAAACTAATGTTAACTTAAATAGGATGCGTTTAGGCTCATACAGGGTGGTTGAAGGGGATGGGGGATGTCTATTTTTCATTGGATGTAGACCGCCTGTATGCCAATATTGAGACCTCATTGGGTTTGAAAGTGGTCAGGCACTGCTTCAATAAATTTCCAGTCCCTGCTCGCCCGGACGAGGCAATTTTGGAGCTGCTAGAGCTGAGCCTGACCTGTAATGATTTTGAATTTAGCGGACGATCTTATTTGTACTTGGCTTCAGGGCCATTAAATTTAGGTACCTGGACGATATTTGGGGTACTTGGCAGTATGGCCAGGATGCCTTGAGACTTTTTGCAGGTACTGAACTCACCATCCATCGATCCGTGTCACCTCCAGGTATGATGGCAGTAAGATGGAATTTTTGGACACAAATGGTATATAAGGGTCAGGATTTTTCTATAACAGGGCGGTTCTATACAAAAGATTTTTTTTAAACAGACGGATATGCATGCCCTGTTGCATTTTGAAAGCTACCATCCCGCAATTTTACGAGCACAATTTGCAACGTTTAGGAGGATTTGCTTGCAAAAGGTGGACTTTCAGGAAGCCTTGGGAATATTATTTCGGGCCCTTCAGGGAAGGGGGTACTCAAGGTCTTGGTTGAGAGGGGGTGAGTTTTGTACAGGGAGTTTAGGGAGGGAGGATTGGAACTGGGAGCTCGTTCTTCCAGCAGGGGGAGTGGGTTCCGGCTATTTTTACATATACACCAATCACTCGGGCTTTGAGTAGGAGGATTAAAGAACACGGAAAGAAGGAAAGAAGTCTGTATATTCAGGGGGTGGAGCACAACCCAGGGTGGACAGATAGGCAAAGAGAGGGAACGGGTTTAGATTAAAAGATTGTGAACCGTTCCCTGATGGGCTAAATGAGCGAGCAAAAAAAGGGGTGGGAGGTGAGGGGTTCTTAATTGGAGTTGGCATGTGCATGTTCTTTTCAAAAGAAAATGTCATGAATGATCACCTTGAAAACACTGTTTTTAGAGGCACCTCAAAAGACGGTACATTAGCTAAATTAGTTACTGGACTGTACACTGGCAGTTCTGAGAAGAAAAAAAAAAAAAAGAATCTTGGATGAAGTAAAAACAGCTGACTTTTTAGCCATCCAAGCTTATCCACACGCTGTCAGTTAGTCCTGGTATTAAGATACATTTGACAGCACCCATAATGTCCAGGAGCATTTTGTTTACTTTATTTAGCTCTCTGTTGCCAGCGTGGATGCAATTGCTGGTGCCACAAGAAAAGAAGCTGATCGCTCACGCATCAGTGATGAGGGGTGCTACTGGAGGAGTTCAGTGTAACGTCCAGGACACCGATGGAAATGCTTACTATGTTCACCGTTATGCCCACCAGTTAAACATTTTAATGCAAAAAGCAACGTCACATCCCAGAGATCAGTCACTTTTTTTCTGATATTGGGGGAATTTCTATATTTTTTTCCCAAGTCAAGCAAGAGAACGGCAGTGCTTCATGAGGTGGTGGTGGTGCATCGACTTCCAAGTGCATCAGCAACACGCTGGAACTTCAACATCCGAGCTGTTAACACAGCATATGAACAAGGCAGCTCTGGTGAAGTGGTTTGACACCATCCAGAGCAGAGCTGAATTTGACGGCACCACGAAGAGAGAGTCTGGCGGCTATGTGAGAGTGCTGGAAGATAATGCTTTCTATTTTTTCCTGGCCCTCTTCCACAAAATAACCCAGGAACCAGAACAGGAGCCACCCATGAAGAAACGGAGGACATTGGGAGAAGACAGGCAACACAATTTGGCATTGGAGGTAATTACTTGCACCTGCTGACAGATGGATAGCAGGCACAACAACTTATCACCACAATAGGGCTACTGATCAAAATATACATTGTTATTACACACATATACATACACTATACACACATATACACATACATATATAATATAATAATTATAGGTCTACAGGAAAGGAAAAGAGAATTATAGCCTTTTGTTATAAAAAGTCAACCATTTTCTTACCCATTTTTTTATTTATACATCATGTCAGGTATGTGACCATTATGTGCCATGCAAGGGGCGGTTTTCCTTCACCAAACACCTGGTCAGTGCCATTCTGCCAACACACGCCACATAACTTTCCTCAGGAATACAATGGCACAAGATCGACTCAACGCTCTGGCTATGCTTTCCATAGAGAAAAAACTAAACGCGGGACAACCCTGATTTCAACACCAGAGTCATTGAAAAATTTGCCACTCAGAAAGATAGACAAGCAAAGTTCCTGTACAAATAAACCTGTATATCCCCTCCACTCAGTCATCACATTACACTCACCTTAGAAACAGAAACATACCCATCTTTCTCCCACTTACTCACACACTGCTAACTTTAATTACAAGGGTGTAGTAATGACATAGCAGTGGTTAATTGTTTTAGACTTGTGTTAAAATGCAAAGTTTTTCTT
This sequence comes from Enteromius trimaculatus, assembly GCA_032361065.1. Taxonomy (NCBI): domain Eukaryota; kingdom Metazoa; phylum Chordata; class Actinopteri; order Cypriniformes; family Cyprinidae; genus Enteromius; species Enteromius trimaculatus. Next base: position 4,693 of record JAUMHP010039554.1, on the reverse strand, counting down.
TGTGTGAACCACTTTGAGATGCAACTTTGCTTGAAAGGTGAAGCAGATAATCATACCCTTTGATGTTGGAAAAAAACAAAAAAAAAAAACCCCATCATCAAAAAAAGTGAAATATGGTATGAATAAAAATAGTATAAGAGGACATACCAATAAATATTTTAAGCAGAAAAAAAAAAAAAAAAAAAAAAAAGGGAATAAAAACCTCACACATACTACCAAAAACACAAGAAATGGTTTCTGAAAAATCAATCCCTTTACACGACAAAGCAAGCAGCACTACAAAAATTAGGAAAACATTTCAAACAAGAAGCTCAGTCAGTTTAAGGATTTAAATTGAGTAATTTAAACACCAATGGGCCCTAAAGCTTTAGTGTCACATCAGACACCTGTCTATCTGGTCTCACAGCTTGTGGTTTTGCATCTTCAACTAAACTTATCTACTCTTCAATGACTACCAAACCATCAGTTGAAGAAGACACTGAAAGGATGTTTATAAAAATAAATAAATAAATAAATAAATAAAAAAAAAAAAAAAAAAAGTTAAAATGGTGAATCATTCCGATTTGCCTACGGTAAACATGGAGAAAAAAAAAAAAAAAAAAAAAAAAAAAAAAAAAAAAAAAAAAACACCCCACGTGTAGGAGAAAAATAGCGTTAGCTGCCTGTTAGCCAATCAGTTGAGAAATAGATATTCATTTCTTTCATTTTTTTTAATCCATCAACCAGCCAGTCAAATGTGTTTAAAACATTACTGCATGTTAGATCCGGGTTATATGACAGAAGTTTATATATCTTTGGCAGTGTCGCGCAGTAACTAGCACGCATTCTCAGTCACCAATTGTGATTAACCTGAAAGACCGGAGACTAATCACCTGGACTGGTTAAAAGACACTCACACTAGTCAGTTGACCGCTGAGCTCGAGTGTTCATACTACCTTGTGTCCTGTGTTACCTACTGGCATTTCTGAGTTCTTAAGATCTGGATGGCTGACTGCACTAAAGACTTACCTGCACTGAGCACCTTGATCCGTGGATTCGACATGATGCAAACAAACTGCAATATTCCTAACTTGAATACTCTCAGTGCTACAGACTCAGGCTAGTATACAAGGTATGAAGTTAGAAGCGATCAGGAGATTGCCAACGAACCTGGTTTCACTTACCTGAGAGAGTTACCGGTGTGTGATGAACCATATAAAATGGGAATACGAGCGGGAGATTGCCAACTATGGAGTAGGAAAATCCATATCTTAATGCACTGATCTTAAGGACGCTAGTTTGTGTTAGCGATCAGGAGAAGACTCAGTTTCATTATACGAATGCCTGCTTATGCCCTGAGCCACAGTTTCAGTTTGTTTATTGAGGTGTTCAAAATAAACACCTTTTACTTCGAACTTAACATGTCCTCCAAGTCCTGTGTTTGAGCGTTACAGGCAGCAATGATATAAAGTGTGAAGCAACTTATTAAAATCGTTTACATAGGCATAGGTCATTTAGATTGAGCTAATAAATCCTTGCAGTTTTTAGTGGGGAAACATGGATTATTGGAACATTGGAGGGAGGGAGATGATAGATATAGTGTGATGTACTTTGTTCAGTTTTACTTTTGTTTAAAGCCCGAAAGTACATTCACTTACACGTTATGTTGCTTGTTAACACATTGACAGTAGAATGCCAACAATGTGCTTCATAATTCTGTAAATCGGTGGGGCAACTCCATAATTGCCAATAAAAGAACCAAATAATCCTGTTAAACGCAGTATTTGAATTTGTAACTTTAGGTTGAAAAAACAAAAAAAAAAAACAAAAAAAAAAAAAAAAACACACACGCACAACATTAATCTTTGTAACAATAAATATAAAAATCCTTCAACTTACCCAAGCCGATCCGCTCATTCACAAATACATCCTCAGTTTCCGCACTCGCTCCATCATCAGCGGATGGAATGACACCGCCCTCTTCCGCTGTGGATTGAACCCCACCGTACGCCAATATATGCCGACAACTTGGGTTGGAGTCATACATACACATGGCAGTGTGCATCTCCCAACACTTGTCAGCCTGCAATTTGAACCATCACCTGCTATGCCCAATTCATCTTCCAGTGAGACCATGATCACAGACTCTTACGATCTGTCTGGACGGGAGAGGTTCTGGCACCTACAGGAGGGACGATGCCTCTACTGTGGTGAAGCCGCCCACTTCCTTTATGGCCAGCTGAGTGATAAATCGCCCTCACAGTCTCATACCACTCATGGGATGCACTGCTGGTATATAATTCTCACCTCTTTCATGTCAAAGCTCTGGTGGACACTTGAGCAGCCAGTAATTTCATCTCATGACTGCGTCTGGACAGTCTCCGAATCCGGTATGGTGGTAATGTAGTACCATCGAGGAAAAGCCCCTCGACAAGCACCTGGTGCAAATACTGTACTCAACTCACCCTCCAGATCAGCTGTCTCCACACCAAGCCCATTACGCTACTGGTCATAAATGAAACCACCATGGCCATTGTCCTAGGACGACACTGGCTGGAACAAAACCAACCTCTGATTAAGTGGAAGATCTGAGAAATCCTGCAATGGAGTGAACACTGTAAGAAATGCCTGACAACTCCAAGCAAAACCCTCAACCCACCTCTTACCGTCCAGAGAACATCCGTCACCATCATACAGAGGAAGTATCAGTCCTTCCAGGATGTCTTTAGCAAAGCAGCTGCTTCTCACCTTCCCCCTCACGGTCCCTGGGACTGCGCCATTGATCAGCTGCCTGGTGCCAAACTCTTTAAAAGGTTGAGTATACCCTCTGTCGATCCCAGAGAGAATGGCCATAGAGAAGTACATTAAGGAAGCTTTAGATCAGTGGTGCATCAGCCAGTCTACCTCACCTGCCTCCTCAAGCAGTTTCTTTGTCACCAAGAAAGATGGAGGTCTCCAGCTCTGCATAGATTACAGAGCATTGAATGACCAGACAGTAACATTTGCTTACCCACTCCCTCTCATACCGGCCAACAGTGGAAGACTGCCTTTGTCACTCCCAACGGCCACTACGAGTACAGGCTTATGCCATATGGGCTTGCTAACTTGCCCTCCATATTCCAAAATTTCATAAACAAAATATTCTGTGATTTGAAGTAGTGTTTCAGCAATCAAAATAAAAATTAAATCTCAATCTGTGAGAATATACCCATTTATGCATCCAAGTTATTCTATTATAAACATTTGTATGTGTATGAAAAGGCCTGCATGAATGGAATGTGCTGACATATGACATGCTGCATGTCCCGTTTTGGCTTCAGGCAATATTATATTATATTATTATAAATATATAAATAGGACCCTAACATATACTGAACATAAAATGAAGACCTCATGACTGCCATGTGATCCCTTAATACGTTTGTAGATGTTTAGAACAAGCCTTTAAGAAAAAATAAATAAACATCTATTAAAAAAAAATAAAATAAAAAGACAGCTGGAAAACACTCCAGAGAACTTCTCTGCAGACCAATGAAGGAAGACACCACAAATTGGTGCCCGAACCGGGACCTGGAAAGGAGCAGCAGCGTGAGCGACCATTCTGGGCTGACTTTGACGGACAACACAAAAAGTGGCCTCAAATTAAAGAGAAACCGTTTTAATTCGTTTGGTGTTGTTTGCTGGTCTGCCCTGAGTGGGTTTTAAAAAAAGGAAAAAACAAAACTTAATTTGCAGGCCCGCAGCCGGGGGGGGGTTCGGGTGGTTTGAATGACCCACCCCCCCACTGTCAAAAGGTCCAGAATTTTTTTTTTTTTTTTGAGACAGATTAAAATTGTTGGGCATTATTTAAAATAAAACTTACAAAAATTCATTAAAAAAAACAAAAAAAAACCCACACACATCAGTGTTAACTCCGTGGTAGAATTACACTCAATCACAAATATACATGATTCGCTTTAAAGTCTTGTTGATTAAACATTTCCTATGTGTGCACCTGAAACGTGCGTGGATGCACAAAAAGCCTGTCAAATAACGCCTAATTACTGAACTAAGATATTTAAAAATCACATGTGATTATGGTAATACGGTCACAAACACTCAGCGCTACACAGTTGCTTGTCAAAACTGAAAGAAAAGCCAGTTTATTATTAAATGCCTGCAGCTTTAAAGGGACCGAACTAAACGTGCACCGCTTTTTTTTTTTTATTTATTTTTTTTTTTTATTTCACTCAAAAATTCTAAATGTTCATTTACTCACTTACATGTCTCAAACCTGTATTCATTTATATTTTGTGTTTAGCACAAAAGATATTTTGAGTAACAAAACAGTAGCTGGTCCTTATTGAATGTAAACCAATGTTCAACAGAAAAAAAGAAACTCAGATGAAAACGAGCTGAGAGAGCGTAAATGGACCTTTCAATACTGCTGAATACACCGCTTCCTGAAAAATAAAAAGCACTTTTGGTTTTATTCATATTAGGTTTATTTGTAATGTGTATCTGCTCAAATAAGATAAAATGACAAATATTTTTAGCTTTGCTCACTTTGGCCTAAATATCTGCCCTTTATGTTTTGTTTTTATACAAAAAGACAAATAAGTGTGCATGTACTGCTCAGACAACTTGCAAAAAATAAATAAAAATAGGGCACATATTGCCCACCCCTAGCCCTGTAATTTGCAAGTCTCACAAATAAAGGGGCTAAAAAATTTTA
>JAUMHP010039553.1:0-11384 GCA_032361065.1 Enteromius trimaculatus | reverse complement strand
CGTGTTCAGTTTAACTCAGCTGCATACTGGAAACCATGTGACAGCAGATAAAATGATTTCTGATTTGTGGCACACAGATGTGATTATTTCACACAGATACAGTACAGTAGTGCACGATGCTCACAATACAAAGGTCAAGAGTTCAATGTCTAGGGATCGCTTTTATTAACACGAAATGTGTTTAATAATTAAAGTCAGTGTTCCTTTGGAAAACCTAGTTTGGATAAAATCATTAGCTTAATGACTAAATGCCTGTGAAATTACTACCTGAAAGCCTTCATTTAAACAAGTGGTCCTGGAGGGACCCCTGCTCTGCACATTTTGTATGTCTTTACCATCTAACACACCTGATTCAATTCATCAGCTCATAAGACATACATTCTACTTTTTTTCCTAGATTTTAAATGACTTGCACCTTAGAGTGTGATAAAAAACTAAGATAAGGAAAAAATCAATAAAATATCATAAAGTAGGTCAGTGACACCCTTATCTAAAGCCACTAGGAGCGAAGAATGAATCACAGGAGCCTGACTCTGACACTGTTTGCATCTGAAATCAGATGCGTATGTGAATATTAAGCAGCATATCTATATTTGACTGTTTTAGTCATGTTTCACCAAGTCACAAAACAAAATGTGGTAAAAGTCTTGTGTAAGAATCTGAGAGGACTTGAGATGTGCCCTTTCCAATATGCATTCACAATTTTCGAGGTGAAGCCACCCTGGCAATTTATTCAGGAGACCACTGTCATGCTGTCCGAGTGGACTAGTGTATGGTGTCCCTTCGGGTCCAGTTAAAAGGTCTGAAGAGCTTGACTTGCTGCCGTCATCTCGAGGCATACACGCAGGCCTTGCTCACCTTGACATGAGAGGAAACTTTTAGTTTCAGCCAGTTCTGGAGGGGTGTCGTGAAGCAGGCCCCACTGTCATACCTCATGGCCTCAGCATCTTCTGAAATGCTTTGCAAGGGTGAGAGACTCCCAACTTTGAAGAAAGCCATAAGCTGCTGTGTGGCCAGTGCACATTCTGGGGTGACTACTGCCCTCATGTGGGCTGAGTTAAAACTGCTCCCAGGGATGGGGTTGGATGGTAGACACTTATGAACAAAGCAGCAAGAAGCAAAATTAAGTCTTATTTTATGAGTAATGAAGTAGGTTTATGATTAAAACAAGAACAAATATCTAATTTAAGCATTTTTCAGTGTTATACTCTAAAAAACACTGGGTTAAAAACAACCCAAATTGGAAAATATAGGACAGAACCCATATGGGTCCCAAGAAGTTGGGTTATTAATTTTAACCCACCAAATGGGTTGTTTTTCTACCCAAAACTTGGTTATTTTTTTACTAAAATTATGCTTAATTTTATATAATAAATGGGTTATATTTTCAGATAATTTAATTTTATGCCTTTTAAATCTTTTAAAATGAAATATACCACATGATGATATAATTTATTGTAATATATACAATAAAATTCAATTTATAAACAGCATTCAAAACAATTTAAAAAAAAAAAACCTGCAAATGTTTTCACATTTAAGAAATTCAACTCCAAAAAACTCAGTTTAATAAAAACAGTTTGCACATTATTTCATATTCAAATCAAATTAAATATTTTGTATATCTCAAGAACAACTATTTGTTACAAAGCAGTATAATTTCTAGTCTAAGTTATGAACCTGTTGTTTTTATTCATTTGTAACACAAAAATGACATTTTGGCAGTAAAACATTTTAACAAAAATGTAATTGATAATCACCAGTATGTGGTTTATAAAAAAAATGTAAAAACAACCCTAACCCCAACACTGTTTTGGGTAGTTTATATCAAAAACATAAAATGAAGCATACATCTACTGCCCCAGTGAGAGTGCTTTGTTCCAAAGACAAATGCCCGTGTGTTTAAAACTAATTTTAATCGTGCAGACAGGGGAATGCTTAGACGCAAAAGGGCCTAGCATCAGCCTTGGTACATGAACTTGGGACTATGAACAAAAAAAGGCAAAAATAATGAACAATTATTAGCCATTGTTACCATATAAAGTATATTATCTGCCTCTTTCTGTAATAAAAAACGCTCATCAGCTCACAAATTGAAGTTAAGCTACCTCATGACGCGGGCCACAAGAAATGCAGACGGGCCGCCTGTTGCGCTAACGTTACGATCCGTCATATAAGTGATATTTTAGATTCAGAGAGGTACATTTTCCAGTCGGTGCCGATTAAATGATATGAAGACAAATGCAAACCTTTATTTCACCAGAAGAAAACGCTAAAGGCAGTGTGCTTGAAAAGTCCTGCCTAACGTTATTCCTCCAGCTGACGATTCAAAAAATGCCCGCGACAGATGACCCAACATCTGGGTTGTTCTGACCCAGCAGCGCTGCAGGACGGTGGGGGATGGCAGCTTTGACTGTACGTGGACAAATTTTTTTTTTTTTTGAAAAAGTAGAAAATTGAAGAAAACCTATTTACTGCCCAGACTAGCTGGGATTAAAAAACCAGTAAGCCAAACGAAACGAGCCAGGAGTGCATATTTCATTTTTATTACATGTTTGTCAAATTATATGTAGGTCTGCATGCTTTCTTTGCACTGGAGCTTCATGACACCAGACAAATTCCTTGTGCGAGTAAACATTGATGGAAATAAAGCGTTCCGAGTTTAAAATGGTCGTGTTCTTACATTAAAAATATGTTGCGAAGAAAAAAAAAATTGAAGTTTGAAGTTAAGATCCTTTTGACCAAATTTGACCAAAGAGATATTCCTTATAAAAGTTACAAATTGGCCACGCCCCTAAAATAGCTTGTCTATGTCACAGCGTGGGTTTATTTTCCTAACACCGCCCAAATGTTTACACTAAGAAAGAAGGCGGTGCTATTATTCTCGCTGTAGTGTTGCTGCCGGCGCCATGTTCTGGAGATGCTGCGTTTTGTTGTGAAAGTGAAATTACTTCGTGCTTCAACTAGACGCAGCAGGAAATCAGCGGTTAAGTTGTATTCACGACACTGTTCCAGAACATTTATGGAGGACTGATTCCTGAACCTGACAAAACAATTCTACCTCTGCAAAAACATCTGGTGCTTCTGACTCAGTAAGTTACGTTTTCCTATTAAAAGAACCTACTATTCAAGCATGAGTTTTGAGCAGTGAAAGGGCAGTGTTAGTTGTTTATCGTTTTTTCCAAACACAAATGCAGACATAGTGTTATGTTAGCATGGCACAATGCAATACTTGAGGTATTTAGCCGTTCACAACGCAATGAATAGCTGGCCAATCAGAGCACACATCGCTTTTTTAGAACAATGAGCTTTGTACAAATCAGTTTCAGGAAGGCAGGGCTTAAGAGGAGAAACAATAATGTACAGTATGTCGAAATTAAACACATTGCATTACACCAAATACACAAAATAATGTTGTTTTTTTTTAGTAACATCATATGACCCCTTTAAGGTCCATTTAACCCATTTAAAAACCAGCACTGAAACACAAAATGTACACTGTTCTCTGTGAGTTTGGAAATGCTGATCCGCGACATGGACTGTGTTGTCCGAAAGAAGTGTCAAACCGGTGTAAATCATTTTTGGGCAAACCTTCAGGAGGCTTGGAGTGGTGTCACATCAATGTTTGAATAAACTTACAGCTCGGAAGACTACAGCTCTAATGATGTTAATGGTGGATATTTTTATCAATCGAAAATTTTAGTATTTTGTATGCATAAACTGTTTATGTGATGAAACACATTTTCGTAGCTTGTGTTGTTCCTTATCAGTGCAAAATTATTGCACATTTAAAAGGATTCATGCCAATATTTTCCAAAGCTCCACTTTTCTAAGGTGTTTCCAAACTTTTGGAGAGCAGTGCACGTCTTTAGAAATCATACTGACGCGTTTTGCCCCGATTTTCTGCCAATTGACGCTACTACACGTATGTCAGGGCCAGTTTGCAGACTTCAAAAATAGTCAAATCCAGATCTTGAACGTCCTCACTTTTCCTCAAGAGCACGTCCACATCTAGTTCATGACACCTAAACAATCGTGAAATGCAGTGGTTCCCAAACACGTTCCCGGAGGCCCCCCGAAACTGCATGTTTTCCGATGCCGCGTCCGAAGTCGCATACTGCTTAAGTAGGTACTACATTTAAAATTGAACGTACTACCCGACCGTTAAAAAGTGCGTTCTATATAGTATGAATGTGGGTAGTATGAATGGAATTCGGATGTACTACATTTGCCATATTGATGATGTCACGTGTCGTCACAACAGCGCGAAAATTGTAACTTTCAATAAATCATCCGTTTATTTAGATTGTGTTAAACAAGTGAAATTTAATCACAATAAACGACGTTTTTTTCCGGAGGTGCTTACACTTAAAATGAGCCGCGTCTCAACTTTCCGCCATTTTTCGAATATGACACCTCCTCTCCTGGAGCCTCATGGGATAGGAAAGTGACCATGGCATGCGTGCTACAGAATCCGGGCGGAAGCAGTAGGTCACCCCGGTACTTCTCGCTTACTGAATTTCGAATGCTATGAATTCGGACATACTACTCGCCTCGCATACGTGTTTTCGCGTACTATGTAGTAGGGAAGCAAGCGAATTCGGACGCAGCGCATGTCTTGATTCAGATCGTTAGTAGAGACTCTAACAGCTGAAATGGGTGTGTCAGACAAAGGAGAGATGCAAAATGTGCAGTGTTGGGGGGTCTTCAGGAACGTGGTTGGGAACCACTGATGTAATGCATATGGAAGAAACTCGTAGAGGTTTGGAACAACTTCAGGGTTAATTATTTTGGTGAACTCTTACATTTAACACTTCGAAGACAAGTGAGTGACTTGTAGTGCATCCCGTGATTCGTTTCCTCATGTCTCTCCAGTGTGAGCCGTTACATGATTCTTATATTCTTTCCAGTCCGCGAAACTCAATCCACATTCATGACATATAAAACAGTTCTCTCTTAGATGAATCCTCATGTGGGCTTTGAGGTTTCCGTTCTGAGTGAAACTCTTTCCACACTGTTGGCAGGTAAAACGTTTCTCTCCTGTGTGAATTCTCAGGTGGACTTTAAGGGTTCCTTGCTGATCGAACCTCTTTCCGCACTGAGTGCATACGAATGGCTTTTCTCCGGTGTGAACTCTCATGTGGATCTCAAGGTTTGATTTTCTAGTAAAACTCTTTCCACACTGTTGGCAGGTAAACAGACCCTCTCCGGTGTGACTCTTCATGTGAACTTTAAGCTGTCCTTGTTGATAGAAACTCTTTCCGCACTCGTCGCATATGAAAGGCCTCTCTCCTATGTGAATTTTTATGTGGACGTTGAGAGCTTGTCTGTGTCTAAAACTCTTTCCGCATTGAGGGCATGTGTAAGGCTGCTCTCCAGTGTGAATTCTCATGTGGCCTTTAAGACTTCCTTTTCGAAGGAAACTATTTCCACACTCCTGGCAGGTGAACGGCTTGTCTCCGGTGTGAATTTTAATGTGCCTTTTAAGGGTTCCTTTTTCACCGAAACTCACTCCACACTGAGCGCAGGAGTACGGTCTCTCTCCGGTGTGAGTCCTCATGTGGTCTTTAAGGGTTTCATTTTTACTGTAAGATTTCCCACATTGCTGGCAGCTGTAGGGCTTTTCTCCGGTGTGAATTCTAGCGTGAACTTCAAGGTTTCTTCTTACAGTGAAGATCTTTCCACACTGCTGGCAGGGGAAATGACCCATAGCTCTTGTCTTTTGAGCTCTTCTTCGAGTAGAAGTCTTTTTAGTCTGAGAGCAACTTAACTTGTCTCCAGTGAAGTCCTGATGCTCGTCTTCAATTTCATTCTGTTCTTGACTCTCCTCTTTGCATGACATTAAATCTAAAGCAAAAAGAAAACAATACAATACAAGTTAACCACATTTTAATAACACAAAGCAACAGTATATTCAAACACACAGTTTGACGTTTGTTGTAGGAGCTGTCATACTATCTTCAGACTCTGCCAGAACTTCGTTGGAGGTCAGATTTGATTGCAATGGCCATTGGTTGGCTGTCTATCAGACTACAGATTTTAGCATGGAATTATAAGATCTATATAATTATTTAGACCAAAAAAAAAACAATTAAAACCAACAACATGTGTTCTAGAAATCACCAACAAGCTAACCGGTGTCCCTCCAGAGTTTATCATCAACCACACCTGAACCAGCTAATCAAGGTCTCCAGGATGCAGTCAGGTATGTTTTTCCAGGGTTTTTTTTTTAGGGTTGAAGCTGAACTCTGCAGGAGAGTGGCCCTCCACTCCATTACTGGGTTGACACGTTGATTATTGGACACTGCGATCAATTTTTATCTCTGATGTAATTTTGGCAGTGTTTGAAGATTTGGTGCACAATCCTGCAGTGTGACTTTTACGACAAACGCCTTTGTTTTTTTTTTAAGACAAACCATGACCAGAATTAATCTGCTTGTGATACCGTCGATCAGGCGATCCTTATCTCTCGGTGGGAGTGCTATATAGAGCTTGGAGGGACTGAATTAAGTTAGTTTGGAAATGAAAATTATCCTGCGAATCCATGCGTTTTGGTACGATAAATATCCATATTTCAAACTTAGTAAGCACTTTTCTCTCACATCCTTAAAGCCATTCAATTTTAATTACAACTCCGATTGGACTCGTCTGAAAGAAGAAAGTCACATACAACTAGGATGCTTCAAAGGCGACTAAAAGACAGGATCATTTTCATTTTTGGGTGAGCTATCCCTTTAAATCTTTTCTAACCAATAGACATTTATTGTTCTGTGTAGAACAGCCGGAAATGTTTGCTTTATTCCAGTTCATCCAGGTCAGTCCACCCAGGAGTTTTGTGCACTGTAACCCTGAACCCAGTCTCATCATTGCATGTACATGAGTTGACAAGCTCGTTTTCTGCCACTGGGACTGACGAAGCGTAGAAAACAACAGCAAATATCAATATTTGCTCCGGTCTTATCAAAGAGCAACCCAATGGAGCATCTCTGGAGAGACCTAAAAATGGCTGTCCACCAATGTTTACCATCCAACCTGAGAGAACTGGAGCGGATCTGCAAGGAGGAATGGCAGAGGATCCCCAAATCCAGGTGTGGAAAAACTTGTTGCATCTTTCCCAAAAAGACTGATGGCTGTATTCGATCAAAAGGGTGCTTCTACTAAATACTGAGCAAAGGGTCTGAATACTTACGACCATGTGATATTTCAGTTTTTCTATTTTTAATAAATCTGCAAAAATGTCAACAATTCTGTGTTTTTCTGTCAATGTGGGGTGCTGTGTGTGCATTAATGAGGGGAAAACGTACTTAAATGATTTTAGAAAATGGCTGCAATACCATAAAGAGTGAAACATGTTTGGAAATCATTTTACTAATAAAGTGTAGTATTATTATTATTATTATTAAAAGACTTCCACATGTTGTTGTTTCATATGCAACAAAAAAAAGTTGCATGACTCCTTAAAGCCAATTAAATAAAGCTAAAAATAAGGAGAGAAAGCCGCAGGAGGTCAGACACGGTACAGAAACACCTCAGCCCTGCTCGTCGGGCTATCATATAAGGAGGACAAATATATTTCAGTGCTTTTGCATTCTTTCCCAAATATATTTGGGTAGTTATGTAATTTCTGGGCATCGGGGATTCACTGTCAGTGATGAGAAGTATTGAAATCGTGTTTGAATTTATGCTTCTTTTTTTACTTTCACTTTCACTTTGCAGTTTCATCGGGCACGCACCTGGACTGAAGCTGACTAGTCTGTGTTTGATTATTGGTCTGGTTAGTGTCGCAGCTGATTCATCTCCTACACGCTTCTTACGAGTTCATAGACATTTCTGTTCGGTTAGAGCCAAATATTTGACTGTTTTTGTAAATTGTGCTTGAATATTTCTTATTGATGCCTTGTTTCCTTTACAATATTATACATTCAAAATAATTTCTTTTTTTCAGGCTATGTAAATTTAATTCGGGCTACCAAAAACTGAAGAGTATCAGGGATTTTGTCTCCTGTTTTGCAAACTATTTTGCTTTGAGAATAAAAACCTACCTGTGTGTATCTCAGCGTCTTCAGGCCGGACTCTGAATGCCTCTTCAATCGTCACGTCTTCATTCTCCTCTTTAATAAGTGCCATCTTTATAACGGTGTGTCGTGTGGATCTCAGATGATTCAGCGGGAGTTTTTCTGGTCGGGGGAGAAAAATAAAACAGAACCTAGTGTCTGAACTACTGTTGAGAATAGTTCACAGTCTTCATCAGCTCCTGAGAATCTAATTTGAGAGCTGAAACTGAGGCTTTAATTTACCCGACCCGCACACACAAACCATTATTCAATGACCAAATCGAGCAATTCAGAAATTCGACTCTTGATATTTAGTTTCGATTGATATTAGGCATTTAATGGCTAGTCTATATTTTCATGAACGCATTTGCCATTCATTAATACACGTTTGTGTTTGTTCGCTCTCGTGACGATGTTTTGATTCGAATCACTGAATCACTGTGAATCAATTGATTCATTGACTCGGAGTCTGTAAAAGTGAGCGCTTTCACGACACACGGAGAGAAACGAGACGCGCTTCTCTGTTTATAACGTGCGCTTTATTCACACACACAGCGTTACACAAACTATCACAACGCTTAACTGAGTAATGATGATGCACCCCATGTAAACAGTATTTATAGACTTATTGCGTTCTATCGATTTAAACACCTGAAGGGATTAAAACACAAACCTTTCTTCAGCCGGACCAAAACAGACGCAGGAGCGCGACGCAGCCTTGTGACGTCACAGCACCAGTTCAAAATAAAAGTCTTTTCGCACGCTCTCTCTCATATATATGTAAAAATGTGGAAATAAATGAATGCTGCCATATATACATGGATAATAAATAAATATGACATTAAAGAAATGTGGAAATATATGACTTATTCTAAAACAGTGTAAAAGAGTTGACATTTGTATTTAATTTTTTTCTCCCAAAAACTCCACTTGCTGGCATAAATGCTAATAAAACATGACACTTATGAAAGCATGATTAAAAGAGCTTTGAATAACCCAATGTGAGATCAGTAATAAATTCAGTTTTTCTTTTGATATTGTGGTAACAGAGTTGACGTTTTAAAAATCACCCCCTTTTTAGATAAGTTTTTAAGATTCAAATGTTTTCTCAGAGAGAGCACAGATACTTTTCAGAGCTTCAGATCCTTTTAGTGAGTGAAAGTGACATCATTTCCTGTAGCTTACACAATTCTGAGAGATAATGCCCAATTTAAAGGCAAAATAAGGTGCGGTAACAGAGATGACACAAGATTGGGGGACACAATTTCTTCTGAGAAAAAAATCATTTGAAATAATTTGAGGTTGTAGAACTAAGTAAGTTACTATTTAGAGCTTTAATAAATAAAATGAATAAATTGTCGCCAAAAGAAAAGTACTATAAGATATTTAGTTCGTATGCTGATTTCACACACACATTTGTGTGTACTCTTGCTTAGTGATTTGCACTGAAAGCAGAGGACCTAACAGTGAGCCCTGTGGCACTCCATACTTGTTTGATGAGATGTCTCTTCATGTTAAAGCGATATTGTATGTGAATCAATTCCAGAACCTATAGGATGTTGCGCATACGCGACTGAACAAATCACTTTCCAAGGTGACTCGTTCTTCCCAAGACACATTAAAGATTTGTTCAAAATGAACGTACCGTTCAAGAACGACCCATTACTAATATGTAGTGACACTCTCTAAAATGCCGGAAAATGTAAATCATGGGAGAAATAGAGTAAATTATGTTATTTTTGTTTACTTTGCGCAGAAAAATATTTTCCCAGCATCGTAAAGTGAAGTCACTTGGACTGTTTGACCGATGTTTTACTACGATTCTGGACCTGGATCATTGCAAGTTATTGTTTATAGATGGGGCAGATTGCTCTCTGATCTCATTAAAAAATATCTTAATTTGTGTTCCAAAGATGGGTTATGGGATTGGAAAGAAGTGAAGATGAGTAATGACAGAATTTACATTTTTGGGTGATCTAACCCTTTAACAAACAAATGCAAGAGGTGATACTTCCTGAGTAACTCGAGGACCTGCTTCTGGACCAGGTTCTGGGAGTATATCAGGATGTCACTGAACTCAAAGAACACCTTGTTCATGAAACCTTTTAAAAGATTTAAGTTGATTTTTAGTTGCTTGATTTAAGGTGGTAATTAATTAGTTACTGAAGTAAAAATAAAACACACACACACACTGAAAAAAGGGGGTTGAACTAAATTTAGCTTGAAGGAAGGACAGTGTTGGCAGAGCATGCCATGTTCACACCTACCTTTCTTCAAGCTGATAAATAGCAGTCCAGTCAGTGTCTCAGACATTTTCTGATCTTCAGCTCAGAATCAACGAGCCTCTTTCATTTGCACAAGCTCAAGAAAAACACCAAGGTATGTCTCCTTACTAAATCCTGAAGTCCAGATACTGAAGAATCAACTTCATCTTACTGTTAATCTAGTACAACTTGTCTTTAAGGTTCTTCACATCATATTATTTAGCTTCTTTAGAGTTAGATTAGAAACAATATTTGACTTCATCATAAACCAGGTTTGAATCATATGCCAGATCAGATTGAAGCAAATGCTGATGCTAAACACAAACAGTTTGTATAAAAAGAGTTTAACACCTTCTTATGTTTTTTACAGCACAAAAATCTGACCAATATTTAAGAAGGAAGAGAAACGTGTTGAACTGCATTTTGTGTGTGAACTAAACAGGTAATGTTACACTATTTTGTTATAATGATTTTATGTGATGTGATGAATCTGAGTAATGATGTGGTAAATCTGACCATATACTGAGATATACCATATACCAAGAAAACAAACTAATTACAATTTTGAACAAATTTGAGTTAGATCATCTATAGGATGTTCTGCTGTATATAGAGTTCAGTCAGTTTTCTTGCCCGTTCCGTATTTGGGTTATTGCTAATAGAGTTTGACTGCTGCAACTAGATCCTGCTCAAAACCCATCCTTGCTGTCATCAACCAAACTGTAAAAAAAAACAAGCCATTACACTTCTCTATACATTCCTGTCAATATTATGTTTGTTTTTCATTAATACAACTTTATGCCGTACTGTTTTTTTTAACAAAACAAAGTTTGTCCAATCTTCCCCAAAGCTGGCTCAATTCATGTTGAGTTCAAGTCTTACAAACCTTGACATTTCAAACCTTTTCCTTGTAAAATATCGATGAAGAGCCCTAAGAACATAACGTTAAAATGTTTTAGTAGGGGATGCTACGGAGCAACGTAAAAGGTAGATGCGTCTTCTCCACATTTAAGTCAATAAAATTATAGTGTTTTTGTCATTTAGACGAACTTTAAATGAGCTAAAA
>JAUMHP010039552.1:0-11392 GCA_032361065.1 Enteromius trimaculatus | reverse complement strand
TATTTGATAATGTTCAGTGCTTTGCTACAATCTGTATTGTTAAAAGCGCTATATAAATAAAAGTGACTTGACTTGTTCTTCTCTACACTCACCTTAAGAGACTCTACAATCCCTCTCACTTCCTGAAGCTCATTATTTCTCTGCTGGATCCTCTGCTTGAATGTTCTTAGCATCTCTCTCAATTTACCCTTACAGATAAATAAAATGATGTTAGAAACTTTAAACTAAATTTCACAAAACCTGACAGTGTTAACAAATGCAAAACTGATATAAAGAGTTTGCCATTTCAATCACCTTTTTCACAAATTTGATCTGTTTTGTCAAACCATAGTAACACGGGATTTAAAATGGAGCTCCTTGCCTTTCAAGAACATCTCTGTACTCAGTGAGCTATCAAACGTCTACGAAAACCCATATATATGAAGCTGGATATGTGTGAAGCTAACATTCAAAAGCACCAGTTTTCAAATCTCTTAATATTGCTTTGAAATCATACCATTATATTCATTAAGTAATTGTGTGAAAATTATACTTATTTTTGGAACTCTGTAAATTTATGTGAAAATTAATAAGGTCTGTGTTTTACTGTTCTAAGGTTAATTTCTTTTGGAAAATCCAGTGACATGTAATTGTTGGTACATATTTCGTGTCTCGCTAAATAGTGCACCAAGGTTTGTTTATGCTATGAGAGGTATTTAAGAAAAAAAAATGCAGTGTTATGCTGGGTCCCATTTGTACTGGCTGGAAATTCTGAAGAGAAACATTAATATATTTTTTTATAAGCACCAAGGTATGTCTGCGTCTCAGTAAACTCAGTGGTGCACATTTGACCTATTTTCCTCTAACCTCTATTTGTTGTGGAATACCTCTTTTTACATGTTTTAAATTTAATAGTATTGCTAACAATGTATTTATCCTTGTTTTCTGCCCTCTCCACTGAAATATGGTTCCCTTGCAAATTCACTAGAAGGTAAGCTTAAATCTTTAGCTTAAAAAGCGTGATGGCTAATGCTCATATGCTTCCGATTTTGCAGTATATGTAAGAAACCAGAGACCGTTTTTTTAAACGGATGTCAATGGAAGATAGGCTTCACTACACTGGATTAACAGCTTTTTAGAGCAAAAAAAACTTATCATTTGATGAATCGACAGCTTGTCGGCTAATTAGGGTTGAAACCACTAGGGTTCGGAGTCTGTCATTCTCCCGGGCTCGCTCCCCAGACAGCACGCCAAATTTGCCATTATCCATCCTATTAATGAGGAAGCTCGAAATCGTGAAAATGTTTCATAAACTTGGCTAAAAGACTTTATTGAAAGACTCTCAAAGACTGAGTATCCTTACCTGTTACTTACTTGTTTGATTCTGCCTCTCTGCTCTAAACTTGTGAAATTCTTACCTCAATGCTTACCAGTGTAGTTCCTGTTTTGAGTCAAACTGTTGTTGCTCACATCACCTTATACTAAACCACTGAAGAGTTGATTTTATGTTCGTGCACTAATAAACTCACCTGTTGATTGAATCCCTTTTGTCTGTGTTCCCTGAGTGTGACAGAAGCTCAGCCCAGACAAAAAATACATGGAGCAGGAAGAAACAACAGTGATTGCAGAACCCTATTCCACTTTTCTCCAGATCTTGCAGGAATTATGAAGCACTGGCCCAGTAACCTCTGCCAGTGCCGTGCCCCAACCTCATTCCTTCTCAGGCGATCAATCATCCTGTGAAGAATTTCTGCTGCAATACTCGCTTTACTTTGAGGCTCAACCAGATCGTTTTCTCACTGACCGTAGTAAAATTGCTTTAATAATCACTCTGCTTGCAGGGAAAGCACTGCAGTGGGAAGAGGCCCTATGGACCTCCGAAAGCCCACATCTTTCTTCATTGTCACTGTTTCTCCAACAGTTTCATCTAGTTTTTGGACAACCTACCTTGTCACTCACCGCGCATGAGGAATTGCTACAAATCTCCCTATACATGAGTATATCCTTCGTTTTCGCACTCTCTCTTTTTCAAGTGGCTGGAATGAAACTGTGTTTCGACGAGGTCTTCATGCCAACCTTCGCCAGCAGATGGCCATATACGACGACAATGTGGGACTTGATGCCTTTTTAAAGCGAGCAGTACCATTTCACAACATCTATCAGCTTGGTGCCTCCACACCGGGATTGTGCGATCGACCTCATTCCCCAAGCTACCTTGCCTAACGGTGAAGTTTATCCCCTTTCACTATCCGAACAGAAAGCTATGGAGGAATATGTCACCGAGGCCCTAGCACAAGGTTTTATACATCCATCTACTTCACCAGCAGCTTCCAGTTTTTTCTTTTCTTTTTTTCTGGGATACTGCATGACTCCAAAAGGGATTGAAATGGATCCTAAGAAGGTGACAGCAGTACAAGACTGGCTAACACCCACAACAGTGAAGGAACTACAACGCTTTCTTGGGTTTGCTAATTTTTATCGTCGTTTTATTAAGAATTATAGTCAAATCTCCTCTGTCCTTACCTCTCTATTAAAAGGAGCCAAGAAAGCAATCCCCTGGAATCCAGCAGCCCTCGAAGCCTTCACTCACCTGAAGACAGCATTCTGCACCGCACCTGTTTTAAAACACCCAAACTCCGAATTACCTTTTGTTGTAGAGGTGGATGCAGCTACCACCAGAGTCGGTGCCACTCTCTCCCAATGGCACGGTAATCCATCCATTCTACACCCCTGTGCATAATTCTCAAAGAAGTTGTCTGCCTTTAAACAAAATTACGACGTGGGCAATCGAGAGCTATTAGCCATCAAATTAGCCCTCAAAGAATGGCGCCACTGGCTAGAGGGAGCACAACATCCCTTCAACATCCCCACACAGATCACAAGAACCTTCAATATCTGAGAGAAGCCTGCAGATTGAACCCACATCAAACCCTATTTTTTACCCGTTTTAACTTTAAGATTTCTTATAGACCGGGTACAAAGAATACTAAAGCGGACATTCTTTCCTGTCTTCACCAGCCTGACCCCACTTCTGAGACCCCTGAAACCGTTCTGCCACAAGACACCTTCCTCACACCCATACAGTGAGCCATTAATACTCAAATACAACAAGCCACACTGCAAGAACCAACTCCACCAGGAGGACCAGTGAATCGACGGTATGTACCACTTGCACTTCGTAAGGATCTATTGGATTCTGTTCATGCTTCCCCAAGTTCCAGGCATCCAGGTGGAAAACATACCCTCGCACTCCTACAGAATCAGTACTGGTGGCCGGAGATGGCCCGAGATACCTACCGGTATGTAAAGGGATGCTCCGTCTGTGCCATGTTAACAACACCACATCTTCTACCTGAGGATAAGCTGGTTCCTTTACCTATTCCCGAAAGGCCTTGGTCTCATATTGGTATTGATTTCGCTTCTGACTTACCAAATTCTGACGGATTCACAACCATCCTAGTAGTAGGGGACCGATTTTCAAAGGCCTGTAAATTAATTCCATTACCTGGTCTACCCACAACAATGAACACTGCTCAACTCCTGTTTTCCCAGATTTTCAGACACTTTGGCATCCCTGAGGACATTGTATCAGATAGAGGAGTTCTTTCAACTACTAGGTGTTTCTATCAGCTTATCCTCGGGGTACCACCCTCAGACAAATGGCCAGACGGACCAAAAGATCCAGGAGATATCCCGCTATCTCAGGTCTTACTGTCATGACCATCAGGAGACCTGGAGCCAGTACCTGCCGTGGGCTGAGTATTCCCAAAATTCACTTCGTCAAGAAACCACCGGATTAACACCTTTCCAATGGGTTTTAGGGTATCAGCCTCCACTGTTCCCCTGGAACGATGAACCTTCCTCAGTCCCGGCAGTCGACTACTGGTTCAGAGAGAGTGAGAGGGTGTGGGAATCAGCTCATGTGCACCTCCAAAGAGCAGCAAGGAGGCATACGAGATGGGCTGATGCTCGTCGCTCCCCTACACCGGAATACCAACCAGGCAAACTGGTTTGGTTGTCCACCAGAGACATTAGGCTTCAAACACCCTGCCGTAAATTAAGCCCAAAGTTCATAGGACCATTTCCCATCCTCATACAAATCAACATTGTCACCTACGAACTAAAACTTCCCCCACACTATAGGATTGCACCTACCTTTCACGTCTCACTACTCAAACGCCACATTGACCCTATTTTTCCTCCCTCCACAGACCACCCGGAGCCCCCTCCTCCACCCAAAGTCGAGGCAGCATAGAGAATCTACCGAGTCCAAGCCATCCTCGACTCCCGGCGGAGGAATGGGTGGCTCCATTATCTGATTGGGAGTGGGAGGGCTACGGCCTGGAGGAAAGCTGGGTCAACAGAGACGATATACTCGATCCATCCTTAACTGCCAAATTCCATCAGTCACATCCTACCTGTCCAGCCCCTAGAGGTCGTGGCTACCCTTGCCGTCAGGTACGAGCGTCAGGAGCCGCTCGTGGAGGAGGGGGTAATGTCACACCGTCACATTCACCTGACCCAGGATCAGCACTCAGTCACTTGTCACCCGTTCCCAATCACCTGATTATTGACACCTGTCAGTCATCAGCTGCTCCCTACAAGAGATCGGTCAGCCAGAGATTCGATGGCTGAGCTCAAGGTTAGACACCAGTTTTATCCTCTACAGTTCACTCACCTGTCTGGATCATTGTGCTCCTTCCGTCTGGGATTTCGGTGGCTTGATAAACGTGGCTAAAGGACTTTATTGAAAGACTCTCAAAGACTGAGTATCCTTACCTGTTACTTACCTGTGTGATTCTGCCTCTCTGCTCTAAAACTGTGAAATACTTACCTCAATGGTTACCAGTGGAGTGCCTGTTTTGAGTCAAAACTGTTGTTGCTCACATCACCTTATAATGAACCGCTGAAGAGTTGATTTTATATCTGTGCACTAATAAACCCACCTGTTGATTGAATCCCTTTTGTCTGTGTTCAGTCAAATGGTTGTAAAATGAAATATCCATTCGGGAACTTGATAAAAGTCAAGCCTTCATGTAGACGGCTGTTGTATGCTATCAGTTTTTTGGTCAAAACCACTTATGCTAACAGGTTATGCTAACATAAGTATGCTGAACAGAAGGGCTGAAGAAAAAGAAATGTGTAGTTTCACAGTCTATATATTTGTTCATTTGTCATTGTAGGCAAGGTTAACTTAAATGGAAATTGCACTTGTATGTACAGTACATCATTAAGATGACCCAGGATGAGTGTGTATGTTTTCTAGTCCTTCATTAAATAGAAAACACAACTTGGTTGTTAACACAAGTCTAAACCCTTAATAAACACAAAACATATTTCATAGTATACATCTCATACTTACCTGGCGTTAACAATTAATCATGGGAATTCGTAAGCTGATGTTTCTTACTGTATATTCCTAAACCTGGGTTAACACTCTTAAGGGCTTTTCACATTACATTTAACCCTGGGTTTTCATTGTTCTAAACCTTGGTTTTATCTCCAACACAATTTCTATGTAGAGAGTCCCGAAATTATAAACCTGACCCTGATGACCGCATATCTAACATTTATGGCCAAATGCAAATAACATTTCCAGCTCGATAGCTTTGATAGGCTATTATCTCTATTATCTAGAAAACAGCAGTAAGACACTACTTTATAATGTACATTATCCTTTATATCCTGAAATGGGCGAGCCTGTATTTTCTTTAGTAATGACTTTAATTTTTAGTATCAAATGTTGTACCTGCAATTTAATCCTTTCTTCTGCAGCTGATCCAGTCTCATGGTTACTGTGTTCATCCAGTGCACACAGAAAACAAATACATTTCTTGTCGGTGCGACAGAAAATCTCTAGAATCTTATTGTGTTTTTGGCAGATCATCTGGTTCAGTTGTCCAGTGGCATCAATCAGTTTGTGTTGTTCATCTGAATGAAACTCCTCAAAATGAGTTTGACAGTAAGAGCTCAGACACACCAGACAGAACCTGAGCGCTTTGTTTTTCCGTCCAGTACAGATCACACTTTACATCTCCAGATCTGGTGGAAACAGCATCTCGAGGCTTTGTCTTCTTCAGTTTCTCCACCATTTCAGCAATCATCATATCCTTACCTAAAGTGGGTCTTGGTAAGAAAGTCTTCCTGCACTGTGGACAGCTGTAGATTCCCATTAGATCTTCCTGATTCCAGTAGTTTGTAATACAGTTCATGCAGTAACTGTGTCCACATGGAACGGTCACTGGCTCCTTCAAGAGATCCAGACATATTGGACAGATTAATTGGTATTGATCCACTGAAATACTGAAATCTGCCATCTCAAACATTTAGAGCAGCCATATGGATTATGTGAACAGTTCAGTTTCTGTTTCTACACTGGAAAGTTAATATCTTAATGATTGCAGGGTGTGACTTATTTTCTACTTTAGGGTGTGATTTATTTCAAGCTAGACAGTGAATACAGCATACTGTAGATATATGCATAGGTAAATGACACACAGACACAACAACACAAGTATTTATATAAAGTAGTTTTAACAATACAGATAGTATCACAGCACTTAACAGTATCAAGTATCAAGGAATAGAGTTTCAGTAATGTATAAAGACAAGGTTAAACAGTCAATTTTCAGTTAAATGCATTTTATTACTAATTTCAGAGATGTCATTGTCAGCTCAGTTCAGTTGAAATAGCATCTGTGCAATCAAATTGACCATAATCTCAATCAATAAACGATAATCTCTGGAAATTTCAAAGTTTTAAGATGCCACCACACTGAGCAACTGAAAAATGTTTTGATTTGGGTTTGTAATATATTTTCATTCAATATTACAGCTTTTTAAACTATAGCACCTTGTGTTATTTTACAGCTTTGTCTTTGTGTTAGTTTAGCAAACTCGTCTGCTTAAGTCTTTTGGAGGTATAGATATTTATACATGCATATTACTAGGGTTGCAGACTCACAGGCAACTTTATCTTGAGTGTTCACAGACCTGATTTGAAACAACTGCTAAAAAGGCATCTACTTATATCTATGGTTTACATACATTATCAGTCTGTTATATACTTAACAGTATCATAAAGAAACAGCGATAAAAAAATGTTTGGTTACATTCAGTGTTATTTTAGTATATTGATATACTATTTTTTTTTTTTATATTTTGAATTATTTCTTTTGATATTTTTCATTTTCATTTTAAATTAAGTTAGGTAATGTTTTAGAAATGTTGTTGTGTTTCTAATATTTATAGCACTTCCAAATGAAACTAAATAAACAATGAGAAATGTTGCCTTGCCAACTAGCTTAAGTAAAACTGGTTGATCCCAAGTTATGATTGACGTTGATTCCAAGTTATAAGTTATTTTAGTGCTGATTTTCTAAATATTTTTAACATTTGAAATATTTTTAAAATATGTGGGTGCATTAATATATACAGTACACACACATACTGTATATTATATGCAAACAAAAACTTTTATTTGGATGTGATTAATCGCAATTAATCATTTGACAACACTAATTTATTTTATTTTATAACAAGAAAAATGCTTTTAGTGAAAAATATTGTTTAAATAATTTAATCAATGATGTACTGGAAGTGTCTGATAAAAGTATTTATAGATAATGATAAAACCATATTGCATAATCATTTTTAAGTACATATTGAACATTTTAACTATAGTTTCCAAACACAAACGCTGCTGTTATTTTCATGTCTCATGCCACCAGCAGAGGTCGCTGCTGAACTGCAGATAGTCTTAAACAATTCAAATGACCTCATTCCTTCAACAAGAAACCTTGTAAACTTCCCAGACAGCATTTTAAATTGCACTGTATTGAACATGATATGCACAGAACCCAATAAAACAAATAAAAAATAATTTCTTGCCTGATCCACGACCTGACTACAAGTGCCTGTGAGTCATGTAATTCTGAAAATACATCAATGAATTACTAGATTGTCGGAATTCAAATTAGTAGGTGTTGCCTTTGAGGCATCAAAATTAACCAAGAAACAAGCTGTTTTATGGATGGTAACTGTAATACTTTCACTGAAATCTTATTAGTTACTGTAAGTAGTTACTGCTCAACACTAATTACAAATTTATGATAATGCAGACTTTAGTCAGGGTAGTGCCATATTTCAGTTTTGACAGGATTGTTGCTATGCCTTGAAAATAAATAATGTTTACATGTCTGTGAAGTTTTATTCATCACAGCATCTGATTTGAGTGTAAGTCATTGATCACATCCACATTTATGTATACATATTTTCTCCAATTTTGACAGCCATATAAACATTTTGTGTAACAGCAAGGAAAAATGTATGCCTCTTGAAGGTTATGCTCTTTGTTTACAAGATCCTGCGTGTAAATAAGTAAAATATCTGTCACTGGAGGGTGAATAGTGTGAACAGTCATCTCTGAATCATTTTTGGTTTATTCTCTTTAGAAAGGCCTTCTTACATCAGTTACACAACAGTATTTTATGAAACCCTATCTATATAGAAAGAGAGAAAGAGATCTGTTATTTGGACAATTTTTTACCCACTTTGAGCTTTAATTTGATGGAATTCTCATCACAAATAGTTCTGGAGTTGAATGTCAACAATTCTGTGTTTTGCTGTCAATATGGGGTGCTGTGTGTACATTAATGGGAAAACAATTAACTTAAATGATTTAAGCAAATGGCTGCAATATAGCAAAGCATGAAAAATTTAATTAATTGTGATTAATCACATACAAAATAATGTACAAAATGTAAAATGTACAATTAATGTAAAAAATGTTTTTTGTTTACATATGTATGTATTGTGTATATTTATTATTATGTATATAAAAACACACACATGAAATGAATTAATCTTTAATCACTTGACAAGATTGTTACACTGAATTATATTTAAATGGGTAAACTTAGTAAATCAGGGAACAATGTGTGATATTCATATTTGGCTCAGAAACACATTTATATAGAAACATATTTATATAGAAAACTTAATTTTTTTTAAAGCAGTATTACACTTATTGTTTTTATGGTTAGATGGTTATGGTTTTATGGTTGACCCATTTTTTGTTGAAACTTTAATTTGTTCAGCAAAATCACCATGCACTTTATGCCAGATTATAACCTTATAATTGCCATCAAAAAACACTGCTAACACATTGATATTTAATATATCTACTGATTGAAGTGCTTAAAATCGCAGTAATATAAATTATTTGACAGCATTCTTACATTACCTGTTCTGAAACATAACAAACCTGTCACTGAAGCATCAAAAGTGTGTGTGAGAAGCACTGATCACATCCAGAAGCTTCAGACGGTACTATCGATTTTCAATGTTCAGTCAGAGAGCTGCCCATTATGTCTGAAAGCCGAAGAAGAAAATCAATGTCAAAGTGAGTTGTGCGCTTGAGTGATGCTTTCAGTTTCACAGGGAAGTGAGGAGGCTTATCCAGCATTACTGTAAAACTAAAGAACTGACCCACAGAGAGTCAAAATATGTCAACTGAAATAGAGGAATAGAAACAGAGGTCAGAAACCGCTACAGACATGATTCAGTTAAACCAGCTAAAAACTACACTTAAACAGGCAACTTTTTTTCCTGACATTATTTTTATGACTATTTATTCAGTACATTTTCATCTCTTTTTTTAAAATAAACACTCATACATTAATATAAATCTATAAATATGTATTCATAGTACATAATTCTTACAAAATACAAAAATAAATGTGCACAAAAATATTACAAAAACAACAATACAATTAAATATATAGGCTACAACAATAAAATGTACCCTTTATTGTCTTTATGCAAAATATTAATTTTAGAATAAAATTTGACTTGGACTTAAGATTCAGCCTATTATGATGCAATAGTTAAAACTGACAATGAAATGCTGAATTGCACAGTCAGCTTTTTAATTAGAGAAACATTGATAATAACCAGAAATGGAAACTAGGGGGCAATGTTGATCTAGCGTTTCAAATAAACAGTGATGCCATCAAACAAATGCTTTTTCAGTGTCAGTTAGATTATAAGTAGCTAATTTTGATTTCTGGCAATCTCAAAAAAAAAAAAAAATAATAAAAAAAAAATAATAATAAAAAGTTTACGGTGGGTTGCAAGGTAAGCACATATGTCAACAAATGTCCTCTAAACCAAAACACAATGAAAACCTTAAAAAGTGGGTCAAAATTGAAGGTCGCCTCCAGCACTTCATTGAATTTTAATCTATACACAGCACAGGTCTTTTCACATCTTTAGCAACGTTAAGTTGTACTTTAACCTCCTTTACAGCTTCATGACACTGTTGAATTCTTGATTCTGTTTAGCTGACGTTCCAAGGTGTTTATCAAACATTTTCCATAAATCAATGGTCCGTAGTTAATTACTCCTTACATGGTCAGAATGAATCGATCTGCAGTCATAATTACCTCAGATGGCTTCAAAAGAGCTGACAGAAATGAGCTCAGTGATGCATTGCTCTGGTCTGAAGGTTGCAAATCAGTAAGACGTGAATGTACACTTGGGCTCCGTTCCAAAACCTAGTGATCGGCCTACTAAGTTAGCATTCAAACTATAATAGACCCGCATAAGTGACTGAATTAGAGAGTACTACATAGGTATTAACTCTGTGAGTTACATAAATAGAAAAACCAATATCAGAGCAGAGGTCAGTACACAGTGAAACCACACAGAAAACAAGAACAAACAATAACTAGGGTAAATGCTTTGTATGAGATTAACTCACAATACTCAGCAGCTAGGCTACAAACACAGACAGTTTTTAAAGGTGAGCAACAATTGTTAACAAACATTTCACAATTAGAGTCCTTACACCAAGACAGAGAAACACAGACAGCACTAACATAACAATCCCTCTGATGGATTTTTGATTGCACTCCAGCTGGCAATCATGACAAAAACACTGTAAACACTGAGTTTTTCCAGCAACTACTAAACTGTCAATTTAATGATTTTGATAAAAAGATTTTATATAACCACTGCTGTTGTAATTTTAGGTCACACAAGTGATATTGCCTGAAAAGTTCTATAAATACACTAGAAAATTTAATAAAGTGAAAAGAACCTGAGTGTTTATAAGATATGAACACAGTTTAGCTGAATGATGAAGTTTACTTTCTTTAACTTTATGTTGTTCTACTGTTTTGGATTCATCTGCCTCTCCTATAGATGAATATGTGATATATGTAGATAACCTCCCTGAAGTTGCAAAGGTTAAAGTTTCAAAACCACAGAGATATTCTTGTGACCTGTCAACACCCCCTAAAAAGGCTTGTTTAAACATGCCCCCACTTTTCCACATCAATCACTTTTATTTATATAGCGCTTTTAACAATACAGATTGTAGCAAAGCACTGAACATTATCAAATAGGAGAA
>JAUMHP010039551.1:0-11394 GCA_032361065.1 Enteromius trimaculatus | reverse complement strand
ACCTAAATAATACGTCTTGCAGATGTAAATGCAGACGTCAAATAGATGTCTCCTAGATGTATGTGTGCTATCTGGGACATTACAATATTGCATTAATCCCCCCGAAAAATAAGTAATTATGTTATTTAGTTACTTTTTATGCAAAGTAAAGTGCATTACGTTACTTTTTAAATATGGACAGAGCTTGAGTGTTTGTTTTTAATACAAGAAGTTTTTTTTGTAGCAATTATAAAAGCAAACCAAAAAGTGTTACAAATAAACCTCAGGGTGAAGAAAAAGTAATTTCACATCTGTAAAGTAGAATACAGGAAGTTCAATACTCTTCAGCAATAAAAAACAAACAAACAATAAAACACAGTTATTTTGCTTGTAAGTATGGTTGAACTGGATCATCAAAGGTCAGCAGTAAAAACATGTGAGTAAGAATTAATGCACATTCACATTTCACATTCCCTGTATTCACACACCACACACAATGCTCTTTATTTCTGATTTTTTGCAACATGTCAGAAGACTTGTCAGTTAATAAATAAGAAAACACAGTAACTGGCGTTACATTAAAAAAAAAAGTAGCTCACTTATGTTACTCTAAAATTAAAAAAGTAATGCATTACTTTACTAGTTACTTAGAAAAAGTTTTATTATTATGTAATTCGGATAATTGTAATGTGTCACCCCCATCACTGTGCATGTTCATATACATTTCACTGTAATTCAGAAACAGTTTGCTAACTGACAGATTTTATTTGTGTGTGTGTGTGTAAATCAAGGCAGTGATCAAACTAAACTTTGGTTTTAGGTTGTATAGGGCAACATGGATATATGTCTGACACTAAAGCGCATTGAAACTGGACAATAGGCTCACAGACACACACAGACTTCTGCGGATGAAACTGCAACTATTTTTCTTCAGTAAATTTTTCTTCAATTAATTATATTTCTGACTCCTGGTCTTGATTCAACAAAACACTTGGTATTTGGGTCTTAACTGTTTTTCCCTAACAATGTGTTTTGTAAAGGTGTTGTGTTATAGTCTAAAATAAAAAATAAAAAAAACTTACATGGATGGAAAACATTGTGGAAAGCAATATTTCACTGTAATATGTATATGTTGTTATTTAGTTTAAAATACAAATTGTGATTAAGATGTTTGATAAATTGACTTCTCACTTAATATCCAGTGATATTATAGATCTGTTTGCCACGGTAAATGTTTTAACTATAAAATGTACAGAAAATGTAAATATTACGTACATGTGTATGTAACTATAAATAATACAAAACGAAAGATTAAACAACAACTTTTAATTATGCAATGTCTTAAAATTTTGCCTGGAACCATCAAGGTGACGGAGTCATTTCTGGACCAATATGGCGTAATATGCGTCGGAAGTGGAAGTGACGTATTTCCGCTTCTGAGTGGAGCTCCACTCGCATCCACAGTCTGCAGCCAGACCCTTCTCAAGTATTATGGGGTACAGTAATTATCTCTGTCTAAATTCCGTTCACACTCCAGTACAGAAGGGGGCGGTAATGCATCATTGAAGTTGGATGCCAACCACCGTTAAACATCAAAGAAGAAGAGGTTGCACCACTCTCTGTTGTTCTATCTGGATGCAGTCTCAATACAAACAGATATAAATGTTCACAAAAACAACATTTCTAGGAGTTTGTATATATAGTTGAAATCTGGTCAATAAATGCCTGTAATATTATCAGGTGTTAATATAGATTCACAGTTTTGAAAAAAAAGCAAGAAATATCTGAAGGAACTGATCTGAACTGAGATCTGCTGCTGTGAAAACGATGTTTGTTAAAGAGGAGAGTGAGGAGAACACGAGTGAAGCAGAAACATGGAGAATAAAACACGAACCAGAAACACGGACAATAAAACAAGAGGAACCAGAAACATTGACAAAAAAACATGGGGAACCAGAAACATGGAGAATAAAAGACGAACCAGAAACATGGACAATAAAACAAGAGGAACCAGAAACATTGACAAAAAAACATGGGGAACCAGAAACATGGAGAATAAAACACGAGGAACAAGGAGGTTGGTGTTTTTTCTTAGTTTGTCTTTAATTACTCTTTGTAGTTCAATATATAGGGTGTCTGCAAATCCTTGTTAAACAAGACCTTAACGGTTTCTACTAGAAATGTGACTATGTTTACATGTATGGAATGATTTTAGACTTAAAATGATTAATAGATGCATGCACAATTATCCATGTGCTACATAAATTTAATGCATATTTATTACAAACACACAAACACCTTTCGATTTGAGTATGTGTACATTCAGGATTAAATGCTTGTACAGCGATTTGTACAAATAAAGACATGTTTGTGAATAAAACCGATCTGTTCTACATTAATATATCATAAATTGCACATGCAAAAAGGAATCTGTGCATTTGTGAATCACTCTATATTCTGACACGCGTTCATTTATTGACGTTTTGTTCGAGTCGATCTTGTTTGGGTTTTGAGACTCAAATATTAGAATTTTTTTTTTTTTTTAATTTTCTAACGCGGAAAATGAGTCTCAAAATTCAAATGAACCGAACAGGATTAACTCGAGCAAGGAATAAATAAATGCATGCACAGATTCCCTTTAACATGCGCAAATGATGACATTTTAATAGAAAAAAAGAACATTTATACCCACAAAATGACTTTGAACCCAGCACATTAATTTAATTCATAATTCTGCGGAGACCAGTTAAACACCATTTGTTGCAGTGTAGAAGCGCACGTTTGCAAGTTTTTCCAAATCGTCCACACGTTAATGGATTGTTGTGATTCTTTTGTGTAGGTAGGTCTGTGTGTTTGTTGTGAAAAGCTATAAAAATGCGAAAATGAAGTCTCAAAATCCAAATGAACCAAACAAGATCGACTCGAACAAAACGTCAATAAATGAACGCGTCACCTGATTCACAAATGCACAGATTTTTTTTGCATGCGCAATTTATGATATATTACTGTAGAACAGAGCAGTTTACATGTCTTTATTTGTAAAATCGCTGTACAAGCATTCAATCTTGAATGTACACATACTCAAATCGAAAGGTGTTTGTGTGTTTGTAATAAGAAGCATGCATTAAATTTATGTAGCGCATGGATAATTGTGTGTGCATCTATTAATCATTTTGAGTCTAAAATCATTTCACATATATGCGCATGTATAATGCGATTATTTCCAATGATCAGAGTAAGGATTTAATCACATTATGATTTTTACATGTCATCTAAATTGACTTAAAACAAAATGTATTAATGTTGCCATTACACACAAAACTAAGCAGTCTTAATAAGCGAAACAGTAGTAAAATCTGTAAAAAAACTGGACAGAGCGGCAAGACTACAATTAAGTTGTTTACATTAGGGCTGGGCCATAAAACGATAATGATATGTATCGCGATGAATGATATAAGTAAAAAATGTGTTCATTTTGAATGAATCTTTAATGTGGACGTGCTCATAATACTGTATAACAGGGAATGATCAAATAAGTGCATGCTAGAAAGGGAAAGAAAGAGTAGGGTTAAGAGATGGGTTTTCACATTCGTTTGAAAGTTGTAAGGGAGTTGGCATTTCGGATAGTGATGGGAAGATCATTCCACCAGCCAATATGAAACACTGATATCACGATACAGTTTTCAGCCAAAAACTGTAAATTTAGATTAAAAACAGTTTAGGCCACCTATGTTAATACGATTATTAACAGAAAAACAATTATCACGATTATTTTGCTCAAAATTTTTATCACGATTAGTAATGACGATTATTCCTTTGGTAATGAACTTTTATTCACTTGTGTATTCTTATTGCACTTTACAGCCACAAATAAAAACAAACAAACAAACCAAACATGTTTAGAATGGAGTTTTTCTTAGCTGTGAATAAATATAGATACAGCTGTGTAAATAAATAAAATTAAACTGCCTCTTTTACACCAACTTGTAACCAACACACCTTCTGCTCCTTTCTTCCCTCCTTCCTACGTTGCTCCAAGGCGGTTCTGTAATCAGCTGTAAATTCCATCAGGATGCAGTAACGTCATAGTGACGCAGTCCAATACATAAACTCATACATAAATACAGTTTGGTCTTTATACTGTAAAATCGCAACAATATGTAATAACTGAAAGTGGGTCATAAATATCGTTATCGCGATAAAATACGATCAATCATGCAGCCCTAATTCTTTGACTTTATTTTTCGCTCTTTAAAGTCATAAAACAATAACTCAGAGCGTGTGAGACTTTGAAAGAGTTTGTTTTTATTTGTCTTATTGCGTAATGGCAAGCCAAGATCAAATTGTTCACTGTAATAACATGAATATAATCTGTTATTTAAATTGTGACTTAATTATATTCCTAAAGCGATCAAAGACCCAATGACACTGTGTAAGTTTATCTGGACACTTTACCAAACTGCCTTCATTGTAGTGTTTTATACTACAGAGTCATTGAATGCTTGAATCTGATTGGCTGACAAGCGTTCTGAGCAATTATTTTTTTGGGAAACACAAGGCGAACGTAGTTCCAGGCAGTTCTTTGACCATGTTACTGTTCGTATCACTTCCCCAAATGGTTTCTATTATTTAAATTCTATTATTTGTATTATTATTTAAAAAGTCTTACAACAGCAAATGCCCAAAACTGGCCAAACAAATAAATATAATAATAAATATAATCAAAAGCTTTTGCCACACAATTACTTTTTATTATGTACAACAAGCATGTACTCTCTCTCTCTTTCTTTCTTTTCTTTCTCTCTCAGATGTGCACACAAACTTCATTAGTCATAATAGTGAAAGTTAACACCATGTCTCCTAATAATATCTCCCAAAGGTAACGGCCATAGTACTGATCCTTGAGGTACTCCATATTGTACTTGTGATCAATATGATACGTCCTCATTCACTGCTACAAACTGATAGCGGTCAGATAAGTATGATTTGAACCATGCTTAGGCACTTCCACTAATGCCAACAGAGTTTTCTAGTCTATTCAAGAGAATGTTGTGGTCAATAGTGTTGAATGCAGTGCTGAGATCCAACAGCACTAATAATGAGGTACAACCATGATCAGATGATCGAAGCAGGTCATTTGTAACACTAATTAGAGCAGTCTCAGTACTATGACATATTCTAGTATCTTTGACAGAAAAGGGTAACCGTGGCCCACCTGGAACTACATTTACTGTGCCTCGGCGAGTGTCAGGTGACATTTCATTTGGTTGGTGGTTAGTCCATCCCACAGGAGCTCCAGCAGCACCCTCCACAGGTGGGTCTCAGAGTGAATGACAACATCGTGCAGGTACACCTCCGCTAGGCCTGGTGGGGGTGCAACAGGATGTCCATTATACTCTGGAATGTGGCGGGTGCTTTGTGGAGCCCAAAGGGGAGGGTCCGGTATTGGCTGCTCGGCGTCTAAAAGGTGTTTCTTTCTAGGCCACATTAGTGAGGGAAACTTGCCAATAGCCCTTGGTAAGGTTGAGTGTGCTGTTGAACCAAGCCCTCCCGAACCGTTCCAGCAAGTCGTCTACCTGAAGCATGGGATACCCATCAAATTCTGAGACGTGAAATCGTTGCAAATGCGAAGGGTGCCAACTGACTTTGGTACCGTCAAAATGGGGCAACTGAATGCTCTCAGATGAGGAAGAAGAGTGATGTCCGGATGAAGGAGCAGCACTGCCAGAAGAGTCAGAGATCGGTGACCGCAGAGCCAAAAGAGATCATTAGTCGAGTATTGGAGAAGGCCCGACACCAAGCGGTGAAAGCGCGACAGGCAGGTCCAGACTATAGCAGTCCAGACATAAATCCAGAGGTAAATCCTGCCGTCCCACATAGTGAGCTACTCCCAGAAGTGTATTACACAGTTGTTGTCAGTTTCATTGGTAATTTTAAATATGAAATTTAAACGCAAGCTCAGTAAACAGTTTGGGAGAATTTGATGTTTACCATTCAAAGAGATTGGATGCCCGAGAGGCATTTCAAAGATGGCCGCGTCTTAAAGAGGCTTTGTTTCTATTGACACTCTTGTTTCTATTGGTATACAATGTACTCACAATTCGATGCTTTTAATTCCGGATCCGAGCTGGCCGAGTGAGATTCTGAGGGAGAACAATGGACACAGCGCGACTTGATGACGCTGCCTTGGACATGTTCCGGAACAGCTCTGATGACGTCAACATGTTTACGAAAGCGGTTGTGGGATTCATCGTGAAACTAGCTGATGATACCTTGCAGAAAACTACTAATAGAACGTTTGCCAACCAGAAGCCGTGGGTGAATAAAACCATCCGCGATGCTCAGAGATATCGCATCACTGCCTACAATGTGGGAGTTGCGTCGGGGGACATAGACCAGTACAAGGCCGTGTCATATAACGTGCGGAAGGTGGTGAAAGAGGCGAAGCAGCGCTACGGGAGGAAACTAGAGTCACAACTCCAACAGAGTGACTCCATGAGCCTGTGGCAGAGACTAAGGACAATAACGGACCATAAAGCACCAACATCCGGTACGATGAACGCAGACATGACTCTGGCAGACGAACTAAACACATTCTGTGCTCGCTTCGAGGCTGCAGTTAAAGACGCTACCGATGCTAATGTTAGCGGCGCCAACGCTAGCGGCGCCAACGCTAGCGGCTGCAGACAGGAAGACACTGCCAGCACCGGAAACATGTTCATAATCTCCGAGCATGACGTGAGGAGAGCCTTCAGGAGAGTAAACACCAGGAAAGCAGCAGGACCAGACAGCATCTTGGGTCATATCTCAGAGCCTGCGCAGACCAGCTAGCACCTGTGTTCACAGAGATATTCAACCTCTCTTTATTTCAGTCGGTGATCCCCACATGCTTCAAAGAGACCATCATTGTTCCTGTCCCAAAGAAACCTCATCCTGCCTCCCTCAATGACTACTGTTCTGTAGCCCCCACCTCAGTAGTGATGAAGTGCTTTGAGCGGCTGGTCAAAGACTTCATAATTTCTTCTTTACCAAACACACTCTATCCACTACAGTTTGCTTACCGTCTAAACCGGTCTACAGATGATGCCATCTCTCATCTCGTCCACAGATCACTCACTCACATGGACACTAGAGGGGGGAATTATGTTAAAATGCTCTTCATCAACCACAGCTCAGCATTTAATACAATAATTCCCTCCACACTCACCACAAAGCTGGAGCATCTGGGAGCTCATCTCTGTGCCAGTGGATCTGTAATTTCCTAACTGGCAGATCACAGGCAATAAGTCCCCTGCTGTAATCTTTGTACACGTATAACTCTGTGGCCACTACCAGCTCCATCACCATTAGCATAAGTTTGCTAACGACACCGTTGTGGTGGGCCTGATCTCTGATAACAATGAGACGGCCTATCTGAAGTTAATTAGGAACCCGGAGATCTGGAGCCAGAGGAAAAACCTCCTTCTAAACGTCAGCAAAACAAAGTAGCTGATAGTGGAATTCAGCACTAAGCAGGAGAGGAACTACCAGACTCCCGTCATCAACGAGAGACCAGTGGAGAGAGTGAACAGCTTCAAATACCTCGGTGTTCACATCACGCAGGACCTGTCATGGTCCTGTCACATCAACTCCATGGTGAAAAAGGCCCAACAGTGTCTCTACCACCTCAGGCGCTTGAGAGACTTAAGACTGCCCTCCAAGGTGCTCAGGAACTTTTACACCTGCACCATTGAAAGCATCCTGACGGGAAAAATCTTAACCTGGTTCGGGAACAGCACCAGGCAGGACAGATGAGCCCTACAGAGGGTGGTGCGATCAGCTGAGCACACCATCCACACCGAGCTCCCTGACCTGCACTCGATCTACAGCAGGAAATGCTGGACCAAGGCCAGGAAGATTGTGAAGGAACTCAGCCATCCCAACAATGGACTGTTCTCTCTGTTGAGGTCAGGGAAGTGATTCCGCTCTCTGAAGGCCAACACAGAGAGACTGATGAGGAGCTTCTTCCTGCAGGCGATACGGTCTCTCAATAAGTACATCACACAGTACTGATCCATTTTGCACACACACACATATGGTTTTTGGACTCACTCTGGACACTGAAATCTCTAATCTCTACTACACTCAATTCAGACCATCACTCACTTTCACTTCACTATCACTCCACACAATCTGTACTTGCAATTTGCACTAATGGTGCGTTCACACCGGACGCGCGTAGTTAGACACATGAACATTTTGAGTTTACGCGCTTCATTCGCGTGTACAACAGACGCAAATTCGCGGCTGAGAGGGGCTTCTGCCAGGCGGCTCCAGTATCTGCATTGGTGGAGGGGAAAACAGATAAATGTTCTAAATATTGCTGTTATTGTGCTATGAAATGTAGTTTTAAGAGTATTTCAGGCGAGAATGTAGTTGTATAAAACACAAATCTGCGGTTTATTAAAAAAGAGAGCGCCTATTTAAAAGTTTGCTTCGCCGATTTCGGAGCCGTGAGCTCCACGTGAACACCGGGTGCTCAGTGCTCATGTATCCGCCGAGGGCAGCCTCACCGCGGCTAGTAATTCTGACACTTGCCGCTGCCGTACGAAGATATATCATACAGCGACGATGATTTTGTCGTCCATATTTTCGGAATTGTGCCTCCGCTTGCTAGTATTCACGTCACTACTAGAGCAAGCTCCTGATTGGTTAACGCGGCGAAAATTTTCGCCAAAGTTCAGATTTTTTCAACTTGAGCATTTCGCGCGAATCACACGTCAAACATGCAATTCGCGCCGCAGGACGTCTTTGCATTGATTTTGCTTGGCTTCATTCGCGTCCGGTGTGAACGCACCTTAACTGTTGCAGTTGGGAGGGGGCTACGTGAGGATAAATGTGTGGAATTAACATACCATTTGTTCCCAGTATGCCTCTTTACTTTCACTTACACTGCACAGCACACGGGGCACTCTTACTCTTGTTGGTTGTATATATAGTTAACATATTTATATGGTCAGATTCTATTCTACTCCCATTCTCTTTTTATTCAATTTAATTTTTATTGCTAGTTTATTTATTTTGTTTTATATATATTATATTTATCCATTGTACTTATTTTTTTATTTTTATACACTGTACTTATCTTTATATTCTACCTCCGTTTTACTTGATTTGTTTCTTAAATTTATTCTTAATATGTCAATTTGTTGGGGCAGTCGTGCAATTCATTTCACTTCATGTCGTACCGTGTATGTATATGAATGTAACAAATTAAATTTGAATTTGAATCCTTTTCACAACAATGACTTTAAGTGAACTTTTGGGTGTAATTTCTCAAATTGGATGTGTGATTGATTTGTGCCACATCATGTAATTAGAGTTTCTAAAGTGAAAATGTTTGCAATTATAGTTAAAGAGAGTCTCCAAAAGCTAAATGTCTAATGATTAATCAGTGAATCAATTAATGATTAGTTATTTAATTATTCTGTTAATCCTTAGATTAATCAACTAGCTAAATAATCAACTGCAACCTTAGTACACAAATGTTTTCATTTTGTCACTGATTCTCATTTATTTATTTTAGGCCTGATGAAAGTGAAGGAAGAAAGGCAAGATCTGGACGAGGTGGAGGAGAAACATCAGTGTCAGAAAGATCACACAGTCAATGGAGAAAAATCAGACAGTTGCAGCATTAAAATAACAGACGCAAAAAGGCCTTATAGCTGCTCTCAGTGCGGAAAGAGTTTCACCCATAACACAACCTTAAAGAATCACATGTTAATTCATGCTGGAATAAAGCCTTTTAGCTGCTCTGAGTGTGGAAGGAGTTTCACCCGTAGCACAAGCTTTAAGACTCACATGTTAATTCATGCAGGAATAAAGCCTTTCAACTGCGCTGAGTGTGGAAGGAGTTTCACCCATAACACAAGCTTTAAGACTCACATGTTAATTCATGCTGGAATAAAGCCTTTCAGCTGCTCTCAGTGTGGAAAGAGCTTTACACAAAAAGGACACCTTAAGGATCATTTGGTAACACACTCTTCAGAAAAGCCTTTCAGCTGCTCTCTGTGTGGAGAAACTTACAGACAGAAAAGAAGCCTTATCAAACACATGGGAATTCATACTGGAGAAAAAACTTTGAACTGCTCTCTGTGTGGAAGTACTTTCACTTGTAATAAAAGCCTTAAGGATCACATGTTAATTCACGCTGGAGTGAAACCTTTCAGCTGCTCTCAGTGTGGAAAGAGTTTCAAACGGAATAGACACCTCAAGGATCATATGATAACACACTCTTCAGAAAAACCTTTCAGCTGCTCTCAGTGTGGAAACACTTTCTCTTGTAACAGAAACCTTAAGAATCACATGTTAATTCATGCTGGAATAAAACCTTTCAGCTGCTCTCAGTGTGCAAAGAGTTTTACCTGCAAAACTCACCTTAACAATCATTTGGTAACACACTCTTTAGAAAAACCCTTCAGCTGCTCTCAGTGTGGAGAAACTTACAGACAGAAAAGAAGCCTTATCAAACACATGAAAATTCATACTGGAGAAAAACCTTTGAACTGCTCTCTGTGTGGAAGTACTTTCACTTGTAAAAAAAGCCTTAAGGATCACATGTTAATTCATGCTGGAGTGAAACCTTTCAGCTGCTCTCAGTGTGGAAAGAGTTTCGCTTGTAACAGAAACCTTAAGAGTCACATGTTAATTCATGCTGAAGTAAAGCCTTTCAGATGCTCTCATTGTGGAAGGAGATTTACCAGGAAAACCCAACTTAGGAATCATTCAGTAACTCACTCTTCAGAAAAACCTTTTGTCTGCTCTCAGTGTGGAAAGGGTTTCACACGTAAATCAGACCTTAAGAGGCACATGTTAATTCATAATAGTAAGCCTAATGAAACACATGAGAATTCATAGCAGGGGAAAGCGTTACAGCTGTTTTCAGAGAAGATGTGATGAAAACCTTTACTTTATACTGGAACAAATCCTTTTATCTGCTTTCAGTGTGGATAGAGTTAACATTTGTTTACATTTACATTCATTCATTTGGCAGATGCCATTGACAATTGAAGTCATTGACAATTGGGGAATACATCAAGTAATTCATCTGGAAGAGGCAGATGTGACAAAAAGAGACAGGAAGTGCTCATAAAACCAAATTTCAAGCATTGTTCAAATACTCACAAGTTTTACAGGGAAAGATTTAAGCTAACAGAAAACATTTTATTCATTTATTTAAATAGTCTTAAAAAAACATCTGTAAACGTGTATCGTTCATTACTGTCAGGGATCCAGCAATCTGTGCTTTATGCAAGGAGATAAAGTACGACGGAGCTTTAGTGACACCAAAAAAAAAAAGAAAAAAATCTAAAACTACGAGAATAAAGTCGTAATGTTACGAGATTAAAGTCGAAACTACGAGAATAAAGTCGTAAT
>JAUMHP010039550.1:0-11412 GCA_032361065.1 Enteromius trimaculatus | reverse complement strand
ATTTTCATCTGAGACAGCTCAAACATGCAATTTAGTCTGGGACTAGCTTAAGCCTTGTCTGTGAAACTGGGGGTAAGATATTTATATCTAAAAATATTAAGTATATTATTTTATAGTCAAGTTATTTTTAGCTGTACAAAACTTAATTTGACAAACTTGTGTGATTTTCTGATGTTATTTTAATGTATTATCTTAATTCTGAACACAGTGGTTTGCATAGCATGTACTGCTTTTTGTTATTCTTGTTATTTTCCGATAGTGGCAAATGAACTGGACGTCTTGCACATTCACAGAACACTATTTACTTCCGTGTTGGAAAGATAGTAACTGTTTACATTATTATAATAATTTATACACTCATTGTTTAGATCTTGTTGAAGAAATAGTCATATAGTCAATAGTCATGCACACATTGGATGTCATCTTTGCCCATATTGGAGTCTGATTGGCAGTATGCTGTGGAAGGGAGTCAAGTACAATGACTATTGTTATGAATAGCTTTTTTCCCCTGTTGTGAGTCCAAATCACTGGGTCGTACCATAAGTCAATTAATGGATTAAAGAGAACAGAGGGAGTCTCTGATCTTGTTAACAATACTTATTTGCTTGGATGGCTACTGTACACTGAGCCTCAGTTTTATGGGAATTAAGGGTTAGGAGAAAATGGGACTGTACTACACCCTATTAAAGATCGGAAGCTATGCACTAAACCACACCTATGTATTTAAGACAGAGTTCATACATACATTCACAGTGTATTTAATAGGAGTGGTCTGGCTCTTTATTCCTGTGCAGAGAAGAAAGCATGGCCCCTTAAAAAGAACTGTTATTGAATACTCTTCAGGCCATTGTGGCTTCTCAGCTTACAGTTCAAGACAAAAAGTCTGCTATCATCCCCATATACATTATCTGTGAATCACTTATAATTGAGATGGAAATCATAACGAACTGGCTCCAACTGTGACTCCCTATAACTGTTCTGGGCTTTTTCAGCAGTAAATGTCAGGAAAACAAAATTAATTTTATTAATTGCTTTATTTCTGTCCTTATTTTTAAATACACATTGGTGTTTTAACAGTGTGAAAGTAGTTGGGTCCCATTGGCCAAAAAAACCAAGCACCTGTTCTTGATTAATGGAGTCGGACATTATTGTTCAAATTGAGAATTTACTTGACTTATATTTTAGACACTCTCAGAAGTTCCTGATTTGCCGCCTACTAAAGTAAATATTCATTTTTTAGCCCCATATCATCTCAAAGATCAGCATTAATTTTTTTCAAAACATCATCAAAACATTGTTTTTGTAACTGTGTTATTATTTTTAGATATTAGGTTCTTTGTTCCCAAACATACTTCATATATGTAGGTAGAAAAGTGTTGTTTTTACTCAGCTTCACTTTTGTTTTTGCTTGATGACTTGAGCTTTTAACAGAAGATTTAAGGCATATCAGTCCACACTGGCACCAACAAAAATGCCACAGTATCCTGCTTTTAAAATTGCGCTTCAGTGGCTTTAAACTAAAGCGTTATACCATTACAGTTGTATATGTCTGTAAAGGAAACCCAGTGTCCTCTTCATTGGCTTGTTTTGCATCCTTCAGTTTGGAATTTCCCCTTTTCCATTAACTAGGAGCATCAAACTCTCTCCTACTGCAAATTATCCGCTGCTGCTGTAGAAAAGGCTTTTCTGTTTGTCTAAAAAAAATCTCTAAAGAAGAGAAGACAAGAATCAGTTGTTCTGAAAATAGACGGCCTGGTGAATAAAAAGAAGGACACAGAGGCACAGGACTTGAGCTGGAGCTGAAGGTGATAAAAGATCAGCTTTGGAGGAATGGGCACACTTTGAAAGGCCCCTCCTCATGGCCCCACCTCCCTCCACGAGGCATGAAGCCAGGACAGGTCAAGAACAAGAGTCCCACTGTAAAGAGATCTGGGGATTGTCCAAAGTAGCAGATTCCTGTCGAGTGAATGAGCTTTAGGCTGCATTTCCAATGTCCTAACCCCTTATCGCTAACCGTGAAAGAGCATAGCAAATATCAGTGGCTTGTCAGCTAGAATGAATATCCAATTCGGTCTCTGGTGGCTTGTGATGTTAAATAAGATATATATGTCTGGAAGTGTCTGAAAGAAAACCTGAAGAAAGGGGGCAGGAAACAGACAATGTGAACCTCGTGTCGGTGCCAGCACACTTCAACAGAATCTCGCTCACCCACCGTGACACTCAATGTAGTACATGATACCATCACTGAACAGTGTTTTGCTACAGTATTATACATTTACAGACTTCCAGAACCCCTACAAGACTTCAAACATTCCTTATCCTGGTGCAAAACCGCAGATTGAGTGAACAGCCCTGGGGATATTGTGGAAAAATGTTCTTGTATTGCAAATGAAGCAGATATAGTAATACACTAACATGAACTGAAAGCCTCAAAATAAAGATCTCCCAGTTGTGGCTTTATATCTTCGTCTGTGCTTTTTTTTTTTTTACTTTGAATCTCGCCATTTTAACTGTATAACTCTCATTGTAACTTTTTCTTTTTTCTAATTTTATCTCACATATATCTGCAGACTAGCATACTTTGGCACAGGATTGTATGACTTGTTTAGTTGAGCAAAATTGATATGATTTGATATGCTTTTTGTAATGCACTTGAGCAACAAAGACAATTTAAACTCCCTCTCTTTTTACCTAAAAACACACACGCACGTTTAAAACTGTGTATTTTAGCCATTAAATCTCCTTGTTTTGTTCAATGCATATGGCAATCTTTTGACCAAGCGCTTTCCAGAGTGGTTTGTGCAGGTCAGGGCGAGTGGTGCGAGTGCTTGGGGAAGATCAAGGTCAGAAGGTTATATTCAAGCTTGCACTATGGCTCAAGACGCCATCACGACTGCAACACACCCAAGTATTTCTGGAATGTGTCCTGTTAGAAGTCCAACCCTGCAACAATCGGTCACTTTAACCCCTTTAACCCATAAAAGGTAAGATTAGTTACACCTAAAGGTAGCTCACAATAAGCAATACATGACAAGAGTTACCTAAACATGTGTACATGGGCCTGCACTTGCTTTAGTGGCATAGTACATGTAGTGTAATTTAACTGAAGACAGAAGGAATGCGTATCCTCAAGACATGCTTGCCATGACGCTGGCCTACGTTTGATAGACAGCTTAATAACATCAGAAGGAATACTTTAACGTGTGCCAAGGCATGCCCAGAATAGCGTCTTTTAGCAGACATTACGTTTAAAGAATTACGACTGAGGGAAGGAAGCGCAGCACTGATGAAGTATCTGCTCACACATAGATGTTTCTTTTGGACTCACCATCTTTGCCTTTACCCCTGCGGCGGCGGCACTAGGACCACGCGGGGAGGCGCCTCGGTTATTGGGCTTGCACGACCTCAGTTTTGCACTACACCATTCAACGGAGGGCAAGTATGCTGTCTGATGTGATGAAATAAGAGCCGTTGAAAGGAATCAGTACTTGAAGAAAGACTAAGCGTTAAAAGGATTGTGTATGTTTTTTGGCGGACCTGTCACGCACTCCAGCAGAAACCTTCACTGTGGAGATGGGAGTAAACCTGGAGACTGGGATACCCGGTGAACTTCCAGGAGAGGAATCTGTGATTTGGATTTAAACTCGCCTCGGTCATTATTAACACAGCTTGAAGTTGAGTAACGGATTTCTTTTAAACTGTGTTATTTCTTCGTCACAGAGTGTGTGCGTAAAGCTGAGGCGCGCGGGTCAAACACTGCTGCTCTTTTGGGCTGTACGCATTATTAAACTCGTTTTAATTGCGATGCCTCCGAATATTATAAGTTAATTTAAAGGAGTTTTCCTATTATAAAATGCTCGTTTTGTGAGATTTGGAATACCTAGCTGTCTTTTGCGCAAGTGTATTGCAGTTGTTGGTTTGCACGGGCGCAATAGGAAAGTGAGGTAGGTAAATAGAGTTTGTTTTCCTTGGGTTTAACAACAACGCAAGGCGTGGATAGGGTTGGTTGAACATTCATTCATGATGTGAAAGACAACAAAAAAGACGAGATTGGGGGGTTTCAGGACAAAGGGATGTTGTGGGAAACAGGTTGTGTCCAGGGAATTCCCCAGGTGTCACACATGGGAGTCCATGATGAATGGAGCAGATGATAATGTCCCTTTATACTAGAACTAATACAAAGTAATTTGTATTACGCCTATGTCTATAGACTATTATGCACGTTGTGCATTGATACCTTTTTCCCAGACTGTAACCTAAATTTGGCAGTCATAAAATGAATAATGGTTATAATAA
The DNA here is from genome assembly GCA_032361065.1 of Enteromius trimaculatus. Taxonomy (NCBI): domain Eukaryota; kingdom Metazoa; phylum Chordata; class Actinopteri; order Cypriniformes; family Cyprinidae; genus Enteromius; species Enteromius trimaculatus. The sequence goes on along the minus strand of JAUMHP010039550.1, from coordinate 7,116 downwards.
ATGACAGCAAGTAGCAATCAAAATTTTTTTTTTTTTTTTTTACAGCGGGTGTGTAAATGTGATATCCAAAACCACTGCTAATAATAAACAGATTAGAGACAGCTAAAAGTAAAATTCATTTATTTTTTAAACCGTAAGGATATTTTCTACACAGTTTTTGAGTATTTTAACTCTTAAAATCATCATTTCGTCATAAATCGTCATTTCCATTTCAGCATTCTGACCAAATGTACTCTATAGATTACTAATGATGTCACTAATACTCTTAAAACCGATGCTCCAAAAGTGAGTTTTCACGGTGATGCAATAAAAGAACCATATTGGGTTCCTGAAAGAATCTTTCAGTAAAGTTCTTAAGGTTTTTTTTTTGCCCACATTTGTAGCTCAATGTACTTTAGTTGGTAGTTATCGGATGTCAAAAGGAGCCTGCAAACTTGTGTTGGCAGGTTTCACTTCGAGTTTTAGCTTCAGACTGTGATTTGAGGGATATCTGAACATGTTTGATATTTTGAGTAGTTTAGAACACAGTGCTTTAATGCATCACAAACTGTAAAGTAGGTACTAAATTTAGTCAACTTATTATTTTAGAATCATTGAAAAATACATTCTATATATGAATATTGACAGTATGAATGAAATTCAGACCTACTACATCTTTCATGTTGTGACTGTCACATGAACTACCAGCATTATTTGCATTGCTTCACCATTATTCACTCCTCTATCGTGGCTTCAAGTGTTTACTGAACTCCAGAGACTCTGTTGAACTTATTGTTTTTCTAACACTACACGTTTAAAACTGTCACATACTATATAGTTTGGAGGTATTGGGACACAGTAAATGATTTGTGTCATGTGTCTAGAAACAGAGCATGTTTTTTCTCTGTAAATTTGTTGTTTTAGTAAAACTTGAAGCTTGTTTTTCTTTAGTGGCTTTCTAGCCATTTGAAGAGACAAATGTATTAGTGTGCAAAATCGAGTCATATGAAGTTTTTCTTTCTCTTTGGAGTGTTACAAGCTCTAAGTGCATAGATAAGACCCCTGAAGCTGCAAAGACTAAAGTCTCAGTTTTGTTGTGAATGTGAAACTACTTTGTTTGTGCTTCCAAAAGAGGACACAACTAGAAATGAGTGGTTAAGTTGTATTCACAACACTGTACAGTCTGTTCAGCACATTTAAAGAGAACTGATTGCTGAACCTGGTGAGCGGCCTATGCTGGCTGTGCACAGACACTATAAAGCGAGGCAATTCCATCTTTGCAAGGACACTTTGAGGTGCTTCTGACTCACAACCTTTAAGTAAGTTATGTTTTAAGGAAGAACCTGCTACTTACTATTCAAACGCGTGGAGTGTAGGGTTGCCGCGGTGAGGAAATTCTCACCAGTTAATCGACATATAACAACACTGTTAATACCGGTATCATCCCCATCTTTTCCTTCGGTTTTAAATGGCCTGAAAGCACTGTGCGTGTTGTACTTTCACTTTTACATTTACACCAATTTGGCAACAAGCAGTTATTTGCTTTTAGTTAGTTTGAGTTTTCCCTCTTTCCCTCACCTTACTTCGCTTTTAAATAGCCTAGTTTAAAAAGAATTGTCATTTTACTTTCACTTTTGCATTAGCGGAAATTTGACATTAAAATAAAACGCAGAACATAGAAGATTTTTAACAAAACAAATAAAAATAGCTACACCATGCTATATACATAATATAAAATAACAAATCACACAAAGTTTAAATAGGTATGCAAAACTTAAAATCAGCAAAGAACGAGAAACAAATAATTCTGAAATGTATAACATTTATTAGCAAAGCGAGTAAGAAAGTAAGGAGGCACAAAGGGCATACACCTTGTTGTAAAATGATGAAAAAACAGTTTCAATAAAACAAAAACCAGCAAAAACCGTGAAACCAAATTAATGAGAAACACATTTTTTTCCATCATCACTTAAATTGATGGAAGAAGTCAACAGGCTTTTCAAAATCCAAAATATGTATTTTCAAATATGCTTTTTGTTTTGAAACTCTTCCGTCATCGTCTTTTCTGTCTCTTGTGGCCCACAAAACCAGTATCTCCGCCAACACAGTCTATCGTGGCAGGTGTAGTGGAGTGGAGTGTAGTTTTTGTAATTTTTCCAATCACAAATGCAGACATGGTCATGTTTACGAGGTGACAGTACTAGTTTTGATAATCAGTAATTATGTCCCCCCTTATGTTTTTTGTGTCATAGCGCCAGGACGCGCCACCATGTTATGGTAAGGGGTGTAACATTTCCATCACATGCTTGAGGTATTCGGCCAATCACAGTGGACTGGATAGCTGGCAAATCAGAGCACACCTCACTTTTTTTGAAACAATGAGCTTTGTACAAAACGACCCATTTTACATGTGGAAAATAATGTGATTTTTAACCTTAAAATGCATACACACACATTGCATTACAACAAATACAGAAAATAATATTATTTTTAGCAACATCATATGATCCCTTTCCACTATATATATGTCCACTATGTCAAAGGTTCTGCATGGAACCACGAAAGCCAATAAAGAACCTATTTTTAAAAGAGTGAAATCTCAGGATTAAATTTCTTCAGCCTTATATCTGCAAAATGGAGGATCTTGAGTTTTATTTCACGTTTGCACATATTTTTGTTTTTGCGTTTAGGTTTCTTAAGCCATGGTGCCTAACCGGAGATTGGGTCTGGCCCATCCTTGCTGTATCGGCCTGCTGTTCCTGCTCCTCCTGCCCAGCTCGGTTTCAGTGAGAGAATCTCGCCATCAGTCCCAGCTCCCCTCGCTGATACCTCACGCCACCCTTCCCCTGTCCCGCTCTCGCTTCAGCTCCAAAGCTCAGCTGGACATCACCACCCACTGCAACGAGAGCTGCTTCCACAAAGCGGAAGACACTGATAAAGAGCACCTAGCATTCGAAACTCTTTACGCAGACGGCTCGCGTACTTTAACCACAGTTGACCTGGAAGAAAACGACAACGAACTTCCAGCCAAAGTAACCACTCCCAGACGCAAACGGCTAAAGCGCCAGATCTATGGCTCAGACGGGCGCTTTAACATCCGTGGTGACCACTTCCTTTTGGACTACCCCTTCTCCACGGCCGTCCGCATATCCACCGGCTGCACTGGAGTTCTGGTGTCCCAGCAGCACGTCCTGACCGCAGCCCACTGCGTGCATGATGGGAAGGATTACGTCAAGGGAGCGAGGAAACTCAGGGTGGGCTTTCTAATCCCTCCGTCTGTTAACGGTACAAAGTCCGGTCAGGCTTCTGTGAAGAAACCCTTGGTGCGCTGGGTGAGGGTTAAGCGCACGCGGGTTCCTAAAGGCTGGATTCAAGGCCCTCAAGACGTCAGCATGGATTTTGACTACGCACTTCTGGAGTTACGTTGGCCTCACCGGCGTCCCTTCATGCGGCTGGCTGTGGCACCCTCCTCAGACAGTTTGGCTGGTAAACGCATCCACTTTTCTGGTTTTGACAGCGACCGGCCTGGAGAGCTGGTGTACCGCTTTTGTCCAGTGGAGGATGAGTCCAACGACTTGATTTACCAGCACTGTGATGCCCGGCCTGGAGCGAGCGGTTCTGGTGTTTACGGACGTGTCTGGGACGAAACACTAGAGCGCTGGGAGCGCAAGGTCATTGGGATCTTCTCAGGCCACCAGTGGCTGGAAATCAATGGCGAGAATCGCGATTACAACGTGGCTGTTCGATTCACTCCGCTGAAGTTCGCTCAGATTTGTTACTGGGTTCATGGAAATAAGGTGGACTGCAGTCAGGACTGAAAAGATATGACGGAGAGAAATAGGAAGATATCAAATCAGAGGATGTTGGACACTGCACTTTACAGTCCTTTTACGGGTGTGGCTACTGAAGAAAGTAGGTCCATGGCTGGTAGATCGATGCCCGCAGGCTTTGATCAGTCATATGGGCTGAGCTGAAACTTTGTTTAACCACTACCTTTAGCGTTTGCTCACTATACTGAGATTTAGACTCTGAGTCCTGCAACACAGTAGATTTATCTTGTCAAGATTTTGCCAATGTTAAGTAGACATCTGATCTCAGTTATATGATTCTTTCCACAGCCTTGCTTTGTTCAGATTACACATTATAGATGCTTTGGTCTGTTTGCACTTTTAGATTTGGGATGGCGACAGGTTTTCTTCTCATCTCATCACTTGGGTTTTGGTTATTGCTAGGTTAACATATAAGCCCGGTTTCATAGACAGGTCTTAGTGTAAGCCATAGTTCAGTTAGGGCATTTAAGTCTTTTTTAAACTTGCCTTTAAAATAATATTACTGATGTGTATCTTAAGACAAAATAAAGGCACTGACATTTTAAAGATGAGTCAGTGCAAGTTTTTGTTTTTCAGTCGAAACAGTTCAGATTTACGTTTTAGTTTAGGACTAGGTTTAAGCCTTGTCTATGAAACCAGGGGACAGAGTTTATTTGTGACTAAAAGTAGACGCGAAAGGACTCATGCTTTTGTCTTTTCCATCCTTGCACATCCGTTTGGTCTGCTAAGCACACTTTGTTTTCTGATTTATGATTACCACAATAACATAAAAGTCAATGACTGTGAGAGGTAGTATTGGTTTGAAATTGATATGGTTTGTAGAACAGAGTTTTAAAATATACATATTTAAAGCATGGATTCAAACTCTCAAAACGTTGGTTTGTTAACACATACACTTGGCACTATAAATATGTAATTGTTCTGCATTACACACTCATTTCCAAGACACATGAAGACCTCGTATTGGTAACATTATATGTTGAGATACAATTTTCCCTATTCTTATATGTTGGATTAATATAAAAACTGGACACAAACTAAGAGAAAAGGTTGTGGGGTAAATGTTGATTATAATTCTATTTTTTAAAAGCTTTTATTTTAATAAACATAAATATGTCTGTTGAATTTGCCATCTTTTATCATGTACTTTCTTAATGATGACTTGGTAACATTAGATATGATGCTGTGAAAGAAAAAAATTGTAGAAAGAAAAAAACACATTTTTGGATGTCTGTACGTAAAATGCGACACTGGTACCCTCTGGTGGTAAATACGCATCAAAAAGGGTTCCTTCAAGGTACAGTTATCTCGTATTGTATTATTGTTTATTTATAATATGCTGATTCAATAGCTACTGATAGTCTGTGGTTTAATTAATAATCTCAAAGATGTTGAAACATGCTTGGAAGAGTTTGTGGCTCAGAACAGGAAGGTGGAAGCTTCTCTTTTTCCAGCGGGGTCTTGAGATGAATCTCTGCTGCCCTCCTGTGGGTGACATCTTCGTCTTTCACAACATGGCTGAGCAGCAGCAGTCCTGAGCGATTACACTGACGTGAACACATTACTCAGCAGCACTGCAGTAGCTCGGCGCTTTAATGTTTTACAAATTGTCCTTTAACTATAGTCTTAAAGGAACTTGCCTAATGTGAATGCTGGTACAGGCTACTTCATTAGACCATACCCAATAAATAGAGCCTACATGCATCTGCCCATTTGTTTTATCTTGTATATGGATTCGGTTCTTTTAAGTGCCAACAGGACACAAAGTGGAAGTCCCTCTTAATGGAAAGCATTACTTAGTTATAAACGATCAAATTCACTTTCTTTTGTCCTTTTTTTTAGTTTAATATCAAAATATGTTAGCTTGTGAACTACTTAAATCACAGGGCAGTTTGAGAATTATTATATATTTACACCGCCACCCATCAAATCTATAGGGAGGATGAGAAAGCAATCAGAGCCTTTGTTTGGATCCATTTGAAACTTTATGAATTTTGCAAACGATCACATACTTCAGTGCATGAACCATGCTGAACACTGATAAAACAGCAACAAATGCAGAATATCCACACACAAACGTAAGCAAATACCTTCAAACCAATATAAAAGATCAGTGTTTGCAATGTAGCAAAATTAGATTCACCTTGAGGCAGAGTGAAAAATAAAAACAGCCCTCGCACCGACCATCTGCCAAACAAGAAACAAACCAGTTGTAACACAGCAGAGTTGTTTAGTGCTTTTTTTTATTAGAGATAAGGAGACGATACAAAACATCCACTGACCAATATCCATCAAAGCTCTGTACACAGGCTGCCCAAATATATCGCTCCATCTAAACTTAATACGCGTCCATCAATCCACTCAATCCAATTCATCAACAGACCGCTCATCCACTAGGTCCCAGATTTTACAGGTAGAAGGAATGTGTACAATTTCTTGACACCAGTGCCATAGTTTTGAATTACATTTGGAAATAATTAAATCAGATGGAATCATTAAAACGACTTGTGAGCTCAAAATAAAACAAAACTGGGAAACTGTGTTCCCAGAATGGTCCGATAAGGTTGTGTGATTTGGGAGTAAATGTTGTACTACACCTAGCCTTCAACAACACATGCATACTTAGAAAAACTTAGACGTTTGGCAAAAAAAAAAAAAAATCTTAAGAACAGTATATTGTGTAGCTGAATTGTAACGGCTGCTGTCTCACTCTTTCCTCTTTCAACCTCATGGAACCCAGAAAGAACAAAAACCTGCCAGTACACATTTACAGTTATATTACTTTGTTTTTATAATCATCATCCTTGGTTTTTGTCTTTTAAGATCTTTTTTTTCTCTTATGTTTTTGTTTTTGATCATTGTATGTGTGAACTGGAATGACAGCCTACATCTTTCGTCATGTGTGGAGTTTGGAAACTGTCACTTTCGCCCAACCCTCCCCACCCGCATTAACCCACCCCGTGGCCCACAAACAGTCGTGCTGGCCCATCTGCCCCACCCATGTCGGAATGAACAGCTAACCCCTGAAATGTGTCAGCCTCAATCGCTCAGAGGCTTGCCCTCCAGAGACACAACTGATGTTCCCCCGAGCTTCTCAGCAAGGGTCTTTCGGTCCTTGATATCTTCTAAACCGTTCACTTGCCACTCGTGCTTGATGCCTGTCAAACAAGAGGGAACAAAAGGTTACAAATACATTTCACAAAAGTGTGTTCTTTTTCAGTTCTAAAGTTTTACTTTTATTATCAATAATTTATCACTTATGGTTAAGTAAAGAGTTAAGTTTAAATTATACACTGTTTGTTTTATA
>JAUMHP010039549.1:0-11414 GCA_032361065.1 Enteromius trimaculatus | reverse complement strand
CTATTTTATAAAATGTTTAACATTAAGTAATAACTAACAAATCATTGATATGCACTTTTTTTTAATCAACTGATGTGTTGTAATTTTTAGGATGCATAATGTCTAAATGTGTTAAATACTCAAATTTGTTAATTAATTAAACATCTCCAAAAATGTAAAGCTGTAAAATAAACATTAGATCTATCAGTCCAGAAAACTGTAATGAGCCTCTAATGTAAAAAAAAAAAGTAGTTTAATTCCGGCTCTTGACTTCTTGGTGGGCTGGCGTGTGTGCAGCGTTTCCAAACAACTTTTTTGTGCTTTCAAAATCTGAGTCATTCAGCGCTAGCACAAACTTCAGCCCCCACTGACGTTCTTTCCTCCAACACCTGCTGTAGCAGCTGTCATGTGATGCGTAGCGTCCACCTGAGAGTCTGCTGTGTGTAGCACACTGCTGGAAGCTGCCTTTGATATTGCTCCATCTCTGAGGAGTTGGCAGGTCGAGCCGTCTAAGGGAAGGTCAACACAATCCCGTGTGTTTGAAGGAAAAATATTGCCAGTGCTTCAGTGGGGGGGGACGTGGAATGATGGGGAAATTCCTCACCAGCTGAAGTGTTTGTTGAAGGGAAGTGGACCGCTGGCGCTAATCAGACCCATACTGCCCTGGAATGTTCCTGGCAGCACATCACTGCGTCCCGGCCCACTGTGCCAATGTTTTTTTCTTTTTTCTTTTTTTTTCTCGAAATCCCCTCCTTTTCTTTATTTCTTACTACTTTATTTATTCTCTCTCTCCCACCCCTTTGGTTGCTCTGTATGTTTTTGTTTCTCCTGCAGCAGACTGCTGTTCCAGCAATCTCTGTACTAGACTTGGTATGTTCTTTATGCTCTTTGCCTCTCTTCCTGTTTCGGCTCCACCTGTGTCTCCTCTTGTTCACTACCTCCCTCCCTTCATTTGGCCACGGTAGCTTCTTTACCCATGGGTATTATTTAGAGAGAGATGTACCACTTTTTGCAAGCATGGGACACCTTCTTGGGGATTCCATCTTGGGATGTTCGTTAAGCTCCACTGGAAAACTGCTGCGTTAGAACAAACCTAAACCTAAAGATGAGCTCAATGATATAAAGCTGAAGTTTGTCCTTTTTTCTAAGCCTGTGCAAAAAATGGAATAGGTAGTTATAAACTAGTTTCCATCTTCTATTAGTCAGGAGAAACAGTCATGACCTAAAGCTATTACATTGGTTGAGGTTGAAAATAAAGCCTACGTAAAATCATTCAAATAATTATTTTTTATTATTAAAATAATCATGATGGATAGATAACAAAAATTATTTAGACTCACGTCATCTTGATTTTAAATAATTATTCTTATGAAAGAGACAATGAAAATAATGTACTCACCCTTAATTTTCCTAGGTAATAAACATTTTATTTAAATTAAAATAGTTTAAATACAGTTTTAAATTCAACATTTAAAAAAAGTTAAATTAGAAAAGTTGTAAAATGTATATATACTAAAAATGTTATTTATTAAAAAAAATGTAATAGTTAAAATCATGTTAGCCATGAGCGTTTTATCACTATAGCCCAGGTTTTTCAAATAAAGTTTTTAAAAACACACTTCAGCTTTTTCACGACTTTGTGAACATGACCATTTGCTTTTAGAAAACCAGAAAATAAATTCAAAAGATTGTTTTGGAAGTTCTCTCTCTTCTTGGAGAACATGATGAAGCTCTGCTGGTTTGGCAGCCGTTGTTTCAGTGCAGTGTCATCATGAGGGGTGGGTTGGTGCATGTTTTCTTCCAGCCCAGTCTCTTCGGCCCAGAGCTTGCTTGCATGTGGGCCTCATTTTTGTGGCGTGATCGCCATTCCTGTTTCTTCATCTACTCCACTCATCACTGCTCTCCGTGTGTCTGTATTGACCCTGGCGCTTTGCCGCTCATTTACTCTGCGTTTCTCCATGGTTTTCTGTGCTGGGTTTCCTCTTCCCCTATCCTGACTACTGGACATGTCTCTGTTTATGTCGGCTTCCTTCTGATGTTGAAGGGAAGAGGTGTATGGCCGTGATTTGTATTTCCTAACCCGTCAAGTATTTTATATGTATTGTGTGTGAAGTTTGATTACGGTGTTTGGATTACCTTTTGAATGATTTTCTGTAGATGTGAAGAAGGTTGCAATGTTGCAATTGTGTCAGTAAGTTGTTTTGCATGCAACCGTGTATGTGCATGTGATTCTGTGTGTGACTGTGCACGATGCCTCTCATCACAGAGGCCACCTTGACAAATTTAAAGGTGTGATAGAAACTGAACCAAACACATTTTTACACATCACCACAGCAGGCTAGTTTGAGTGAGATTTTGTTCCAGAAAGACTTATAGTCCTCAGGTTGACCACTGGAAGTTGTTTGCTATTCTAGTCTAATGTAGGTTACCATTTTAAATTGAAACATTTAAATTAAATTAAATTAAACATTTCAAAATTATACATATGAGTCCTACCAATCATGATTAATTGCATCCAAAATATGTTTTTGTACATAATATATGATTGTGTACTGAGTATATTTATTATGTGTATATATAAATACAAACACATGCATGTATATATTTAAGAAAAACATCATCATTATTATTATTATTATATATTAAATACATATATATATGTATATGTGATAGTATACATATATAAATGTATATATTGTAGTATTTTCGAAATATATACTGCATGTGTGTCTTTATATACATTATAAATATACACAGTGCACACATATACGTTATGTACATTTACTTTGGATGCTCTTAATCAAGATTAATCATTTGCCGCTCTAATAATTTTAAATGTAATATTGGGATTAATTAGGTTTGAATATACTGTAGTTTTATAAGTTAACATGCAAGTCGATACACTCTTCTATTCAAAAGTTTTGGGTTTGTAATTTTTATTTTTAAAGTTACTTACAGTATGCCCACCAAGGCTGCATTTGTTTGATCAATAATACAGTAAAAACATCAATATTGTGGAAAATATATTTAGATTTAGAATAAATAAATCTTTTTGTAATATAGTTTAAAAGGTAATTTATTCCTGAAATTGTAAAACTGAATTTTCAGCAACATCACTTCAGTCTTCAGTGTCACATGATCCTTCAGAAACCATTCTGTTCAGAAATCGTTTGCTGATTTGGTGAACAAGAAACATTTATTATTATTAATGTTGAAAACATTGGAAAGTTGAAAAGAACAGCATTTATTTGGAAAAATAGAAATCTTAATCTTTGCTTAAAGGAAAACGTTTTTCCATTTTCCACTGTTCTTCCATCAGCTTAGACGAGTTGATGCGTATCTGTGCGTAGAAACCACCAAACACTTCCACGTTTTCCCTATTTAAAGATGGTTACATGGCTAGACTGGCGCCGTGCGTTAGAGCAATTGGGTATGTATCAGCTCATTAAGGGAAGAACATGAAAAACTGTAGCACTTTTTTAACAAATGTAATATTTTGTTAAAAATAAAACCAAATCTTACAGACCCAAAACTATTTCAGTGGAAGTATAAGTTTTTCTAGGTTCATTTTAAATTCAAGTTTAAATATATTGGTATTTTTACAGAAAGGGTAAAAGTTGACATCGAAATTAGTTTTAATTAGATTTAACCTTAATAAATTTAAATAATTTGCATTTCAAATCGGTCTTTTATGTTTAGAATCATCAATTGCAGTCAGCCCCAATCCATGATCTCTTTGGTCTGTCTGGTGTTTTTCAACTAACCCTGATTATACGTTGTGCACCTCAGCTGCAGGATGAGGAGCGACGACGGAAACAGCAGTTGGAGGAAATCCGTAAGCGTGAGGCAGAAGAGCGAGTCAAGCAGGAGGAGGAGAGACGCTGGAGAGAGGAGGAGAGAGCCAGACGAGAGACCGAGGAGAAGGTATTGAGATCAGAACGGACCAGCGACAACTAGTAGTAACAAGTAGTAAAATGCAATAAAATAATTTAAATAACAATGGATTTAGAGTCAAGAAATAAGTTTTTGTGTGAAATAAAAATTGCAGATATCGTTTTAGTTCATCTTATGAGATGCAGATTAACTTTTCCTTTTTTGCACACTCAACCAGGCCTTAAATGCAAGTCACGACAACAGCACGTTAATGTCTATATTGGCCTGTTCTCTTGCTATTGGTTAGGCAGGTTAATTATAGTGAGATCTACTTCCTTTTCTTTCAGGGCAGATTCCTAAATTGAAATACCTGTACCCATATACAGTAAAATTGGCATAATTTCCTGATAGAGACGTATGTGATCAGCCTTGTTTTTTTTTCATGCTAACGCCAAGCTTTTTCAAGGTTTCACCCAATTTCCGTGTGGATGGTTCCTCACGACCTTGTAAGTGGGTGTGATTGGAGACAGCAGCTGATATTTAATGTGTCAGACTGTACGAGATCACATCCCCTTGTGCTTAATTTAAAATAATGTGTATCTATGTATATACCCAGTACTGTACAAGTATGTGCTGATATTAATTAGGTTAAAGTAAGAGTTAGTAAGGAACTGTCAGAGGCTAAATTAAGTTTGTTTGAAGCCCATGTGTTACACTTTTGGAATGCCTCAACATCAATTTACCAGTGGTCTGAATTTACATTCATACGTCTAAAGTGTGACCAAAACATTGTCCCACTACGTGACCATCCAGTTTTATTTGTGTCTGTGTGCGTCATTTTCAGACCACTGGTAATTTCAGAACCCAGTTGTGATGTCCAACTGCATGTCTTCACAACATCTCCTCTCTTGTGTTTGTGATGTATCCCCCATCCCCTTTAAAGAAACGCATGAGAGTCACATGTCAGATCTTTACACGACACTCCAGCATTTTGTTGGGAGACCATTGCCATTCCATACAACATTTCTTGGAAGTGCTGTTGGAAATAGGCCCGCCTTGGTTTTTGTGGAGGCCGTCCCATATTGAACTAGCTCATGTGTGTTTTGCCTCCACATGTAAGAGACCTTCCCACCACCACATACTAACCCAGGGGATCCATACACGGACACCAGAGCAGCCAGCCACTGGGTGTTTTTCTCCGAAGCTTAACCACCAAATGCCAAGCAGACTCGTAACAGTAACATACGCTCCAGGCTTTTTTATTCCAGTTAGATCCAAGGGTATTTGTCAACTGTAGTAACTTGTTCCTCTTTAGCACCATCTGGTGTGCTTACACTCGAAGGCAAGTCTTACACAGTCTGCACTGCAAGCAATGCAACACCACTAGTTCGCTTTCATTAAAGAAGGTTTATTCAGTGGAGTTTAAGGGTTTAGTAAACTAGCATTTCTCATATTCTGTATGTAATCTGTACATATTACTTAGTGTACTGTACATACACTGCCACTGTTTGTGGTTTTCTTTTATATATATATATATATATATATATATATAGTGGATTCTGACAATACTAATATATTAAATAATATTGATAAATAAAATGTATATTAATTCAGATTCTAAATTAAATGTTTAATTACATTATTAATTTTATTCTTTTTAAATAAAAAAAAAAATCAACATTCAACAAGTTGAATTGAATTGAACTCACCTATGAATTGAACAGTAAAACAAAACAAAGGCCTTTTCCTGCCACTCGAAATTGACATTTCCTATAGAAATGATTGTGAAACTAATTATATAAATACAATTCACCCAGTAATTCATATATTTTATAAATTGTAGTAAAATGTGAATTTAACATTTTAAAAACATTCACTTTATCAAATATTTAGATTGCTCACATTTCTGGTATTAACTATTTCAGAAGATCTCACTTTTGAATTGAACAGTTAAACAAAAGAAAGTTCATCTCACTCAAAACTGACACTTCCTATAGAAATGATTGGGCCATTTAAATTATTAATTCATATAATTATATTATATCTAATACTAAATTCTAATAAAATAAAATGTTGTAATTATTTAAATGTTTCATAAATGCAAAAAAAACCTAAACGATTGTTTGTTTTGAATGTCAATCAGCCTGACGTTTCCTGCCCAGAATCAGCTGCAAAGTTGACTGAATTTGCGAAAACCACTATAATCGACAAAAATCTCCATGCTACTATCAGCACTTTAGTATATTTCCATCTAATTTACTGCATTGCTTGCTTGCAGCGTAGCTGTGTTAAATAAAATCAACGGCTTATTTTCCCCGACATGCAGGACTCAGTATTAGCTACTGGATTCACTCAGAAGCACATTACATCATATCAGCAAACACATTTCTTCTACTACAATGTAGCTTTACTACATTGGTGCATCCATTAGCCAGAGCAGCGTTAGCTTCGACCCAGGGCTCGCAGTGGCGCGGGCTAGCCTAGGCAGCTCTAACCAGCTCTTCCCATGTTCCCCCCTTCAGAGGAGACAGGAGGAAGAGTACTACACCCGCCTGGAGGCAGAGAGGCGCCGGCAGCACGAGGAAGCCGAGCGCAAGCTGCTGACGCCAGACGAGCCTGGTCTGTACAGACCCCCCCTACCCCGGGACTACCAGCCCCCTTCTCCCACAAGCACCCCTGCCACTAACAACAACAGCGCCCCTCCACCCCCGCCTCAGAGAAACACCTCCTACCTCAAAACCCAGGTGGCTTCCCCCGACACCGTATACACTGCCAAGTTTGTCTCATACAATGACGAGGAGGAGGAGGATGAGGAGGACGCGGGCCTAACAGGTCAGGTTAAGCTCTCGGCCACCCGGAAGTCCTACGGTGACCTTCCGCCCGCCCCAAAGCCCCAGCCGCTGCCAACCGCGCGCAAGCCCCGTCCTGTCTCAGATGGCATCTTTCTGTCCAACTCATTCCAGCTGCCCGCAGCGGCCAATGCCAACAGTACTGCTCCCAAGGCAGGGCAGGCCCCTCTCCCTCCCGCCAAACCCAGCTTCATGTCATCGCCCAACACGAAAGGTAGAGACGTTGAGGAGAGAAAAGGGCCCCACCTCAGCCCGCTCATCCTCCATTTGTTATTGGTTCATTCGTTTTCATGTTTTGGGTTTTTTTTGGTGTTCGTTTGTTCCTTTTCCTGTTTTCCAGTGGAGACCCAGCGCTCTCCGTTTTTCCACATTCCCTCTACCTTTCTATCTGTAAAAATTCCGTAGTATCGAAGCCAATCGGTCGAATCATATGTTTTGGTTTTTATCTTTTTTTTTTTTTTTTTTAAGCATTTTATCCTTCCTTTTACAGGGAGTCTTCTAGGTTCAGGTTGAGCTCAACTGACTGCACTTGTTCGATTAACTGACTGTTTAAATGTTTGGGCTCATTAAGGAGTTTAAAAAATGTGTATATATATATAAATAAAAAAAAACTTTTATTTCAGTTGATCAAAAATGACAAAGATAGATGTCGTGTTACAAAAGGTTTCTATTTTAAATAAATGCTGTTCAAGAAAAATATTATGCATTTTGTCAACATTGATCATCCAAAATATTTGAGTGCAAAATCTGAAGGATTTCTGAAAATGTAGCTTTGTCATCACAGAAATAATTTTTTAAATATAAACCGTTTTTAAATGTGTTCAAACAGAAAATATTTCTTAATGATATTTCACAACATGACTAATTTTAAAATAGCTTTGATCAAATACAGCCCTGATGAATATGACAGACTTAAAAATTAAATAAAAACCTTAATGGCCCCAAACATTTAAATGGTATTGTGTACATGTTAAAAGGAAAGATACTTTTTTTTATGTGTTAAGGCTTGTGTGTTAAAATCATTTGCTGACCTTGTCTGGGTTTAAAGTTACATCTGCTGTAAAAAGCCTATAAACTTTCACAAAATATATATCCAAGAATAAGAAAGTGGCATCACTTCCTCATTTACATTGAGTCAAGTGTTTAGTTTGCCAGACTGTTGCCTTGAGCCATAAGAACACAATTTTAATCTTAATTTAAATGCAATGTATTATTATTAATATATTTTTTTTCTTATTTAAAGGTATCAAACTCATTTTATGCAACAATTGCTATCGATTGAGCTTAACTTGTTTTGAACCTGGAAAATTCCTTTTAAATAGTAATTAGATTTTTGTTTGTTTGTTTTCCGATCACCTATTCTCCCCGATTCCTCTTCCTCGAATCATCCTAGCGCCGTACAAGCAGTCAGTAGACCTCGTGATTCACTGTGTGGTCCAAAATCAGTCCAAGTACTGTTGGTGTTGCCAGCCGTTTCATGTGTGTGTCATCTGCTTTGGGGTAGGCCGGCCCTCAGCAGCCAGACGCCTGCCCGTCCATTATCAGCTCAGGGAACGAGACACTGGCTTCTTGTCACCTCTCCTCAGTCCTGTTTTCACTTGGCGAAGGGGAAAAGATCTGTCGGATGAGGCGCTCTTTTGTGCTTGACTGTTTAAAAGGCATCTGAATGTGTTGTACAGCACAGGGACATTAGCAGTATTAGTACATTCTTTCCTTTTTTTGTTTTGGTTTTGCCTCCCTCAAGTGTTAATTTTACATCAGTGAAAGTCATAACTGTGTGAAACAATTAGATGTTTGAGAAGTTTTAACTTTAAGTAATAATTTGATATCTCTTTTTTTCTTTTAAATATGCAAAATTATTATAATTTATATATTTTTTTTATAATTATTGCATTTTAATGAGTATGAATAAATATATATGAAAGCTATTTAAATAATTACTTTATTTTTTTATTTGAATCACCAAGCACTTTTCCTAAACTTTTTTTTTAACATATGCAACATACCAGATGTCAGACTTTTAAACAGTCATGTGCAAAAAAAGCAGTTCAACCCTATTTCACAAAGATGCCCAGTGTATCTGACCTTGCATGTAATCTGCACAAAGCTTCCTCCACTTAATGTCATCGGGGCCTGTTGTGATTGAAAATGCATTTACGCTTACCGAGGAACTAACTTTGCATTAATCGACCAATCAAAAGCACGGCATTCCTCCATGCTCAGACTGACTGTAGCTTTTCAAGCCATGAATCACCCGCTGCAATCGCTGCTGCTTTGCTTAATGCGTCTCTTAGCAAATCAACATCATTATTCCTGTCTACAACACTGCTGAACCCTCTCATGGACCCAAACCCAGTTCATTCTAACACCCTCTCAACAAAACACTAGTGCTGTGTCACCAGTCTAGTGCACTGTAGATATTTCATACACACCCTTTGCTTTTTATCTTTACATTTAGACTTGGTTCCAAAACCTAGTAAGCTGTCTACTTAGGGAACTGTTGTAAGGCAACATCTCTTTGGCCAGTATAGAATGTAATCCAAGATGTTGGAAGTGTAGATAAAGGTTAATATAATGTTAATTATAAATAAAAAAAAGCAAACTAAATGTATATGTATATATACACGTCTCACTTAATATGCCACTTTAAAAGGCAACTCACTAGGTTATGGAACACAGCTTTAGCATTGACAATATTCATTTTGTTTGGTTTCAGCTTTGTTGTAGTTTTCACTTCATCTTGATCTTCTGTCTGTCTGCTGTCTTGCTCTTTAGTTTGTCTTTATGTGTATTTGGCATCATCATTTGCTTGGCTCCACCCACCCTCCCCTGCTTCCTCTCACATTGGGCTGCATGGAATCATGGGATTCCACAGCCCCTCCCACCACCTTCTCTGAGAAGGTGCATCAATCTGCTGGAACCACCAAGACTCTGAGCAAAAAGGATCACAAGCTGTGGACATTTAGTCCATGTTTATTTTCTGCTTTATTGGTAAATAAAATTTTTGGGCTTTGCAGGATTTAAGAAACGTAAAATAAATAAATAAATAAATATATATATTAGTTTGTAGGCTAATGTGCCATGATTTCTCATGGGAATTTTTAATGGGTTTTTAGA
The DNA here is from genome assembly GCA_032361065.1 of Enteromius trimaculatus. Lineage (NCBI taxonomy): Eukaryota > Metazoa > Chordata > Actinopteri > Cypriniformes > Cyprinidae > Enteromius > Enteromius trimaculatus. The sequence continues at coordinate 1,596 of JAUMHP010039549.1, read as the reverse complement.
AAGCATTTAATTTTGAGTTTTTGAGTAAATTAAGGTTTTTGATCAACCTTTACTTAACTATTTTATTTTAACAACATTTATACACAATCATGCCTCAAATGGAGACATGTCCTCTCAAGAAGGGCAAAAAATGTACCTTTTATTTACTTTAGGGGTAAAAAAGCTTGTCACTAGCGCAGTTATTTACTAATTTACTCTTAAATGGTTAATATATATTACATGATAATAATTATTTTCAAATATACAATTTATTTCCTAAAATATACGGTTTAATTGAGGATAAAGCATGCTGAAATGAAATACTGAAATGCTTAAAAAAAAATATATATATATATAGATATAGATGTATAGATATATATTACTTTATGTAACTAGTGTTATATTTCAACTACTTTTTAAAAACACATATTTCAAATTCAGCAAATATCAACAAGCTGTTGTACCCTTCAAGATAATATTGTACACATTTTTCTGAGTGTTTACAAAGGACTGTAACTACAGTAAAGTCAGAGCAAACAAAGAAAAACTAAAATTTATTTTTTGAGGTCTGACTGGAAATTTTTAAGTTAAGTTATGTGAACCATGGATATTGGTTTGCTCAAATATCCAAAACTGCTGTTAAAAACCCTTAAATGTTCCTGAGGGAATCAGTCCCTCTTCCAGATTTGAAGAATACAAACCGAACAGCTTGATTCAAACATGCAAACAAATATAAAACATTGCTTTGTGTTTTGTTTTGTATTCCAAACGACATTATGAAACACATTTGGCCTCTAAAACAAAAACTTTAGCCTCTAGTTGAGTGTTTTCTTTCTTTCTTTCTTAACCACCAGCTTCCCTGTTTTGCTCTTGAGGTTCTTGGTCGTCATCAGTGGAGAAGTTGGGGGTTTTTTTTATTGGTTTTTTTGGTTCACAAGTCAATGTGTTTGTGTCTTTCTCCCTCTGGCCCAAACTCATTCCATTATCAGTCAATCAGTGAAACCGTCCACATGCATTTGGATTGCGGCGGTGCTCTTGCACCCCATTGGTTAGAATCAACCGTCCCTTCGCTCTGACAGACACAAGGACACGTGAGCCTCAGACGATGCCTGTGATAGGTCAGCGGTGGGGGTCTTCGATAGGCCAGCTGTAGAGAGTTGGGGAGCGTCTCATTTACAGACGTTCCTCAACACGAGACAAGTTTAGAGGCAGCTGGTACTTGACCTCCACCTTTGACCTTTGACCTGTGATCCACAGACCTTGTGTCAGGTGTGCTTTGGAATGCTTTAACACTAACTAAATCAGCTTTCTTCTCGCTGTTCAGCTTCTGGTCTGTGGAGTCTTGTTGAAAACAGAAGTTGCTGGGCCAGTGGTGTGGTTGAACTGCACAGTTAAACAGATTAGAAACGGATTGTCTATGCTATGGGGATAAGTCAGTAAAAACAATATACTGTATATTTATATAACAATTTAAAGTGTTAATGTATGCATGTTGTTAAAAATAATGCAATGCAATCTATATAATTATTTATTTATATTAATTTTAATAATTTTATTTCTCAGCCTCTCTCTCTACCTCTCTTTCTCTCTCTCTCTCTCTCTCTCTCTCTCTCTCTC
>JAUMHP010039548.1:0-11422 GCA_032361065.1 Enteromius trimaculatus | reverse complement strand
AAGACATGGACATCTTGGATGACATGGGGGTGAGTAAATTATCAGCAAAAGTTTTTTTAAAAGTGAACTTCTCCTTTGATGTGTTGCATGACTAGCCATTCAAAAGACTTCATAAGGATGGGAGTAAGTGCAACGGTAGTCGTTATAGCAGGAGGGAGATGACGTTTTTGGGACCGGAATGATCGTGGTGGCTTTGAAACATGAGGGGACGACAGCCTGGATGAGTGAGATGTTGAAGATGTCTATGAAGACATAAAGTGAGTTGACCTGGTCTCTTTAATTTTCATTAATATGTGTATGGAACAGGTGCCTCTTGTGTTTGAATATGCTTGTGGATATTATTAAAGATTATTATTAAACATACTCATCTTTCTACAACTTTAGCATGACAGTTGTATTGGGAGGAAGAACAAATGCTTAAATTGCATACCTGTGAAAATTATCTATTTTATTTTGGCAGAAGCCGTTCTTCATTGAAAAATTATGGTTTTATGCCTTGCCTAATCAGGGATGGAATTTAAAAAAAAAAAAAACAACACTGGATTTTCACCAAAATAGGCCAGCTCCAACTAGGGCAAGAAGGTAGAACATAAACAAAAGAAATAAAAAAATAAATGCAGTGAAAAATATTAAACAATAGGTTCATATCACAAGAACCAATAAATCAGAATGTGATGCATGTAACAAAGAAAATGATCCGCATTATAATAAAACACTAGTAAAACATAATTATAAAGGTCAGTACTGTGTACTATCATTGTGAATCCAAATCTTCCCAAGCACAGACAGAAACACAATAATGGTTATGATGTAAAGAACAAAAAAGGTCACATCTATGATTCTTGCGACTCTAGTCCAGCACAGAGATGCCTTTTCTTGTTGGTTTTGTTGAGTTACTGCCCGACATTCGCTGAGGATCAACTTCAGAAGGTCCAGAGAACAAGACTGTTCTGCATTCTGATCTCTGACTGAATCTGGAGAGCTCTCCAGGGATCTTATGGAATCTGCAAGATAACATGGCTCTGGATTAACACCATTAAGAACACTATATTTCTTTGTACTATATTCCTTCTGTGTAATCCTACCAGCACTTGTGGTTTCTAGTGATGCTGCTGATGTCTTGTTAACTCCTCTGACCATCAGAAAATTCACGAGAATGGTCTCCAGAATGCTGATGCCAATTAGACAGAAAACCCCACTGCAGTAAATCCCTGAAAAGACAGCAGCATGACTACAAATGGTAAATAACAAAGGGTAAATGGTGGATTGTAATTTTTTCAGGGGTTCCCTTTCAGTCAGTCACCATGTGGGGGTCCCTCCTGGGAGACCAGTCGACTTGCAACGCCAATGGGATTTGGCCGGTGGTATTTACTAGCCTAGCCACTTCCCGTACATAAAGGTATATAAGATGGTGGCGTGCATACCACCACTAGCTTTCTGCTTCAGAGCCGATCGCTCACAAGAATTAAAAGAAGAAATAAGTTTGGCTGTTGGAGTTTTTTGACTAAAGCATACATAACCTGAGACGTTTCTTTTCAGGAACTTGAGCTGCGTCTATGAGACACTTATGGGAACGAGATGCCCACACTTTCAGACTTTTAAATCCCTACCTAGTGTGTGTTTGTGCACAGCTAGGGCGAGAGAACAGAAGAGCACATAGTGGCTCTGAAATCCAGTCCATAGAATCTGACGAATGTGTGGGGCGGGTTGACTACTCAGCAGCATCACAAATATCGGCCATGAAGAGACCCCTAGCAGGACCTTTGAGGCCGCCACACCGCGTGTCGACTCATATGACATGTTAATGGCATCCACAATCCAATGGCTTAAAGTCAGCTTGGTTGCTGGAAGCCCCTTCTTGGGGGGATCGAAACATACAAGCAACTGCTCAGATTTTCTCCACAGGGCAGCTCTGTGGATGTATGCTCGCACTGGACACATACAATTTAGCTTCTTCTGACCAGGCTCCCTGAGGGGAGGTGGGTTACAGGCCTGTAGTACTACTGGCTGAGGTGTGACCGTAGGTACCTTTGGACTGTAACCAGCTCGCGGGTACAGGAAGGCTTTGGCCATTCCCTGCGCAAAGTCGAGATGTGTAGAGGCCACTGAGAGGGCCTGAAGGTCACCTACTCTCCTCAGAGAACACAACGCTAGAAGAAGTGTGGTCTTTATCGTTAACAAACGATCTGAAATCTCCTCTATGGGCTCAAATGGTGGCCCACAGAGGGCTTCTAACACAACAGCCAGGTCCCAGCTTGGTACCCGGGATCGTACTGGGGGCCTCAACCTCAGCGCACCGCGGAGGAAGCGTATGATCAGGGGTTCTTTACCAACTGTAAAGAACCTGAAAGAATCTTTCAGTTTTGCCCACCAAGAGAGGAGTGGTAGGCTGATATAGCTGCCATGTAAACCTTCAAGGTGGAGTGAGTGACCCCAGTAGCGAAACGGGCCTGCAAGAGATCTAGTACTGTACCAACTGGGCAGTTAACTGGATCGCAGAGCGATCGGGGAAAAAGCATACAGATGCAGCCTCGGCCATGTCTATAACATGGCATCCAGTCCCGCAGGAGTTGGATGAACTAGAGAGTACCAGAGGGGACATTGTGTGTTCTCTTGTGTCGCGAAGAGGTCTAACTCTGCCTTGTAATAAACTCTCTAGAACTGTTCCACACCTCGGTGTGGAGCAACCACTCCCCGGGCCTCGTCCCCTGTCTCGACAGGATGTCTGATGGCTCTCAGTGAGAGGGATCTGTCCCGGGCCCACACAAGGGTCTGGTGTGCCAGCTTGTACCGAACGTCCTTTGTGGTTGATGTAAGAAACGTACGGGGTGAGAGTGCAAGGCCTGAAGGGAAGAACCCAATTGGTATGCTTTGCCCCTGAAAGCAAACCTCAGGAACTTCCTGTTGTTTTGACACAACCCACACAACCCACCCTTGGTGGTGAACGTCTCAGAGTAGTTACATTTCCGGGTGGACGAAACTCGTTAGGCTGTGTCCTGAGATCGATGTTCGCGGGAGATGCTCACGCCTCGTATCACTGGTGTGATTAGTGAAACGATCTCCCGAGGGCACTGAGGAGAAATGGGCTCCGTGTAATGCGGAGTGTACCACTCTTCCCCAGAGGGGCCTGCCCTCTGAAGTCACAAGCATCAGGACTTCCTCTCTTTACCCTGAGAGGCCTTCTTTTTCTCTTGGAGAACGACCCTCAGGTCTATATGAGATTTTGAAGGCCCTGCTACAGAGCGCGGCCAACTCCCTTGATGTTGGGGAGGAGCTCTCGAGGCGGCACTCTGTTTTTGCATGTCTCTGAAACTTTCGTACAAGGAACTGGTGGTCAGATGGGACTGCTCCCGCCCAGCAGCCCCTTGAGCTGGAAAGTGGCGAGGGAGGAACCGCTGAAACGCCGCTGCTTGCTTAAGCGCCTCCTGGTGTCTTTCAATGACCGTGTTTATGGCGTCGCCGAACAGACCCTGAGGCGCAAGCGGGGCGTCCATCAGGCAGACTCTGTCTCTCTCTCATGTCTGACAGAGTCAGCAAAAGATGCCTCTCTGCTGCCACTTTTGCGGCCATCATTCTGCCGATCATTTGGGCTGTCTTTGTGGCACGCAATGAGAGATCAGCGGTTCTCCTTAGTTCTTTAATGTCTTCTGAACTTACTTGTTCCCCTTCATTCAGATTTTTCAGCAGGTCGGCTTGGTACGCATGTAACACCCCAAAGTTGTGCAGACACGCACCAGCCTCACCTGCTGCTAAGTACCCCCTGCCCACCAGCAATTTAGATGTAATACTTAAAGGCTTGGAGGGCTGGGACAGAACCTTAAAGACAGCGTAGAGAGAGAGATAGCTCGCAAGCAAGCGTCTACTCAACTCATAGCAACATCTTATAACCGCTTTCATTCATCCCTATTAATTTATTCAGGGGTATGAAAACTAGCGCTTCCTTCTAGCCACATCTGCTCCTCCATACCTGATACTCTGGACCCTCTTCAGTTTGCCCACAGACGATGCCATCTCTCACGTCCTCCACTCTGCCCTCACTCACTTGGACAGCAACAATGGGAATTATGTACGGCTGCTATTTATTGACTATAGCTCAGCTTTCAACACTATAGTCTCAATCAAGCTGGCATCTAAGCTCACATTCAAGACTTCCTCACCGGCAGACCTCAAGCGCCACAGGGCTGTGTCTTGAGTCCCCTGCTCTACTCTCTCTTTACGGATGACTGCGCATCCTCTCACAGCTCCTCATCTATCATCAAATTCGCTGATGATACTGTGGTTTTGAGCCTCATCTCCAACAACGATGAGACCACGTACCTGGATGAGGTTAGAGAGACTATCTCTAGTATATCTTCCTCCATGATCTTCTTTTTCTTTTTTTTTATGCAAATAAGCGCACATACAATTTGTATGGCAAGCTTGTTGCATGCTACCATTTTAATAATAATCCTAGTTTCACATGAGAACTCTTGCACACATGTTGTTTCCATGTCACTTCTCGCGTGTGGGACTGTTGGACTTAGTTTGTGGACCAGGGCAAAGTTGTTGCTGATTCTTGTTGATGGAACTTGTGTCTTTTACTCCTGACCACTTGACTACTTATATAAATGCATTTCGTGGGCTAAATGTTCAAGACTGTAAGTGTGTGTAGAACAGTGATGGAACACACTTGTGCAGACTTCAGAATACACAATTTTCAAAAAGGTCAGATTATTTTCATACTACACAACTCTCTGGGGTACAATTTAGTTGTTGCTGTGTTCACACTGCATGATGGATAGGCAACAGGAAGTTAGACCCTGCATGACTGCAACAGGACAATGAACATCACATTTTTTAAAAACTCCTGCCAGGGTGGGTTTTTACAAAAAATCTGGTTGCAGTGTTGTCCTGTAACATGCACTTTTATCTCCGCCTACTGGAAACTTGGTAGAGCATGGTCTTACATTTGAGATTATATTATAGTTTGGCATGCCCTTGACATTTCTTTAAAACATGTGTTTCGTTTTTATGTCGACTGAGATTTATTTATTTATTTATTTTAAATCGAATGAGTTGATGTATTAAATGAGGTAGACATAGAAAATGTGCAGAGCAGTGTAATTGTTAGTTGCATCAGTAGTTGATGTTCTCACCAATCAGTGGGATTTTGTCAGCTGTAGAGGGCAGCGTGTCGTTAAGAATCAGCAGCAGAACAGAAATAGACAGCAGTAAAGTCACTTTAAAGCTCAGCTTGTCTGCTCCACTTGCTTCAATGAAGAAGGACATCACATCCAACAAAAGGAAAAAAAATACTGGAAGTACAATGTTGATGAAATACAGCAAAGGTCTCCTCTTGATGGTGATCTGTCATATAGAAACAGAAAACATCTAAACCAGTGGTTCTCAGCAACTTTACTGGAGTCCAAACACCAACACTTCAGGTGCATACAGTAAACACTTTTTTATGTCAGTGCAGAAATTGTATCCATTCTGATTTGCATACTTGTAGACTATTCTATGCCATTTTGCAGTACAATGTGTCTGAGTAGTGCCTTTGTCAATGACAAAAAAAAACAAAAAACTTGCAAGTAAGATCATGAATATGGGTGGATGCTAGTTTGCGTCAGAAAAAAAAAGAAGCCATGTACAGCTTGCAGATGCCATGCGTTTTTGCAGATCTATGACTCATTCTGGAGTATTTCTGAAAACAATTTCATTTTATATATTTGTCATATTTTTAATTTTCATTTTTTTTTTTTATTTTAATTGTCCTACACTCCATAACTTGTGCACTGTACCTGATATATGACCTGTTCCTTGATATCCCAATAAAATCCCACAGAAGCATTAGCATCAGTCATATTTATGCTGAGGAGTTCCCACTCTCCTTGAGACTGAAAGGTCTGCTTTGACGCATAGGTTGCCCAGTTTCCACCTGTCCATGTTAGTAATTTAAGCTCTTTATCTGTGGAAACAAACAAGAGAATTGTATTAATTTATATTTACTGAAAAAAAAAAAAAGTAATAATAATATACAGTGGGTACGGAAAGTATTCAGACCCCCTTAAATTTTTCACTCTTTGTTGTATTGCAGCCATTTGCTAAAATCATTTAAGTTCATTTTGTTTTCTTTATTAATGTACACACAGCACCCCATATTGACAGAAAAACACAGAATTGTTGAAATATTTGTTAATTTATTAAAAAAGAAAAACTGAAATACCACATGGTCCTAAGTATTCAGTATTCAGTATACTATGCACAGTATTTAGTAGAAGCACCCTTTTGATTTAATACAGCCATGAGTCTTTTTGGGAAAGATGAAACAGGTTATTTACACCTGGATTTGGGGATCCTTTGCTAATCCTCCTTGCAGATCCTCTCCAGTTCTGTCAGGTTGGATAGTAAACGTTGGTGGACAGCAATTTTTAAGTCTCTCCAGAAATGCTCAATTGGGTTTAAGTCAGAGCTCTGGTTGGGCCATTCGAAAGCAGTCACGGAGTTTCCCTTGATTGCAACCAGTTGTCCTGTCCCTGCAGCTGATGCTGCCACCACCATGCTTCACTGTTGGGACTGTATTGGACAGGTGAGGAGTAGTGCCTGGTTTTCTCCACACATACTGCTTAGAATTAAGGCCAAAAAGTTCTATCTTGGTCTCATCAGCCCAGAGAATCTTATTTCTCACCATCTTGGAGTGCTTCAGGTGTTTTTTTTTTTTTTTAGCAAAATCCATGCTGCCTTTCATGTGTCTTGCACTGAGGAGAGGTTCTGGTCGTCCCAAACATCTTCCATTTAAGGATTATGGAGGCCACTGTGCTCTTAGGAAATTTAAGTGCAGCAGAAATTTTTTTGTAACCATGGTGTACATTAATGAGAGAAAAAAAAATTACATAAATTATTTTAGCAAATGGCTGCAATATAACAAAAAAGTGAAACATTTAAGGGGGTCTGAATACTTTCCGTACCCACTGTATGTATATATACATATAAATAAGAGTAATCATGTCAAAGGTTTCTAATGTACTTGAATATGCTGAAGATTGAACCGTCAGATTGCAGCTGTGTATGTCAAATGGAAACTTGTAAAGGTCCATCTTACAGGCTGAAGTTACAATTAAAATATCAGACAAGACTGTATAACCATAATGGTAGAACTGCACATATGGAGACTCCTTTGTTCCGAACTCTGTCTTGATGCTAAATGGACAAAACAAAGCATTGATGAGACAACAGGTACACAAAACTAATCAAAATAACCTGTAGAGACAACTGAAATACAAAACGTTATGCCATGAAACTTTAAGGGGGTACTTTTACTCAAGTGTATTTTAGTGATAAAATTCTACTTTTACTTCTTTTCTGTGGGCAATGCTCCTCTCATTACTTTATTTGAATGAAATATAAGTTAAAAATAAACATACTTTTCTCTGAGCAATAAACGAGCTAAATTTGCGAATTGTCAAACCAGTGAACTGATTCTCGATTAAGTTAGAATGATTTGTTCAGTTCAGTTGTGAAAGAGGAGTTTCAGTCTTTTCTGTGTCAGAAGTTATACCTACATGCCTATAATACATAATTAATATAGGCCTACTTAAAAATGTAATTTAATTCAGTGATGCAAGTTAGAATTTTCATCAGCTGTTACTCCAGTTTTCAGTCATATAATTCTTCAGAAATCATTCTAATAAAATAATAATTTATTGCATTGATGGAAACAGTTTTGCTGCCTAATATTGTTTTGTTCAGGAGTCTTTTAGAAAGCTAAAATGAACAGCATTGATGGCAAATCAACATAATCGAAGGGTTTCTGAAAGATTTTGTGACACAGAGGACTGACGTAAAGGCTGATGAAAATTCTTACGTACCATAAATGACATATTTTACAACACACACACACAAAACAAATATATATTATACACCATTATCCACGCCCACACATAACGTCTCATTAACACACACATAAAAGACAGAATCTCAATCCAATTCAGTGCGAAGTCTTGACTAACCCTGGTTATCATTTATGAGCGTTTTTCCCGTGTTTGTTTTCTCGTTTTTACCTGGACCTTCTGGATTCTGTCTCGCCCCCATTGCTCTGTTTGCCGGTATTCTGACCCTGACAGGTCCTAGTGATGAAGCCTTACTAAATGATTGCTTCTGAAGTTCATTTGACCAAGAGAACAATTTCATGTTACCTGATGATGATCCAGGTTGGTCGCTTGTACGATACATTGACTTTATTTAAGGTTCTGTGGATCTGCTTTCACTGTAGGGAAGGTAGAAGAGGACATTTCCCCTAGGAGTGTTTTTTTCAGAGGGACGATAGACCAGTTTTTGTCACCAACGCCATGCCTCAGCCAGAGTCAGCGCTTAAGATGGCCGACATGCCTCAGCCAGAGTTAATGCACAAAATGGCCGCCACGTCTTAGACAGAGTACCCTCAGAGTCCCTCCCAGGGGGAGTGAGGCATTCTGCTGGTGGCTGCACTGACCTCTGAGGTTTTGATTTGGGAAGTGGAGTTCTCTGAGGTTCCGCCAATGGCTGCACGACCCTCTGAGATGTCGACTTTGGTCATAGATTCTCTGTAGGTTCTGCTGGTGGCTGCACAACCTCCAAGACAATCAGTTTGAGACACTGAACCCTTGCCTTGTGTAACGGAGGCCAGCAAGTGTGTGCTGTGCAGGTAAACCTCACTCCCCTGACCTCAAAAAGAGGCACTCTAGCGACTGACGCTAGAGGTCATGGCCTTTAGCCTCCTGGTTAGAGTGCCCGCCTCCCATGCCGGAGACCTGGGTTCGAGGCCCGCTCGGAGCGAGGATGAGTTGTGGCGGACCCAGGGGGGTTACACTTGCACAGTGCCACCTACAGGTTCTGTAGGTGGCTGCTCAACCCCCAAGACTGTCTGTTTCGCTGGCTCCAACCTTGAAGGTGTTTCTGCCATCTGCTCTGGAGGATCTCTGTCCCGCCTGCTCTACCTTGGCCCTTCTACGAACTCGATGCAGGTATGTCTCGATGTCTCGGCCATAGAGGCAGAAACCGAGCAGCTGGCAAACATGCAACAGTCGAAAATTGACAGGGAGAACTCAAAAGACAGTTTAAATACACGATGAAACAATGGGGAAACTCAAAACACCTGTGGGACACGGCTGGAAACAAATCATCTTTGGAAACTCCAAATAAGGACATGACACCTAAGAAACCAAAACGAAAGCAAAACATAGAGACAAGACGGTTCTTCATACGTCGCTTGATACATCCGAGATGAATTGACACATTCTAAGATGAGATCATCGTGCTAATTACGATGTGGTTAATTAGTATAAGTGTAATGAAGCTTATAGGGACCATCAACAGCTAGTTTTAAAGGAGGTATTTTAGCAGGCAGATCTCCAGAAAAGATCATCTTAGTCCATTTGTCTTTTCTCCTTAGCCCAGCCAATCTCTACTTCTGGGGAAAGAATAATTCACCAGCATGCCATCTATGTCCTGAGAAGGGGTCCTCAGAGCACATTTAGCACCTGTCCAATAGCTGTGGGGTTCAAAGCCAACAAGCAGTAATTGTAAAAAAAAAAAAAAAAATATGAAAATACTTAAAAGTAATTTCTATACCTTTCTACTATTATTATGTCTGGTGTCCAAACCATTTCTTTCCGGGCTGAAAATGTATCCATTCCACAATATTCATCCACATCCCATGTCAAATTTGTACTCCAAGCCTGCAAAAATGTGATTTTGAAATTTACAAGGATTACAGGAAAATCAAATAAGATGATTTTTGCACGAATATGCAGAATTTTGCAAATTTTGTGAAAATAAGAATTAAAATCGTTTTTTAAAAAGACTTACAGTTATCAATTTGACCTGTGTCATGAAGCTTTGAGCTTTTTCATTCTGCATAAACAAAAAGAATGAATCAATGAATCAATAAATCAATCAAAAACATGCTGATGAAACTACTGTTTGATGTTTCATATGACCTAAATGAGAAGGTAAATCATTGGACTCACTACATCTATGATGGAGGACACATATAGTTCTATTTTTACATATGTAGCACTCTTGTCATTCAGGAGACGTTTCTGATTGACATTCTTCTCCAAGCCAAGATGTACAAAAAGTGTGTCATAAGCTGTAGCATATTCTGTAGAGTTGCAATCTTCAAAATCAGACATCAGCCCTTTACAAAGAAAACAAAGTAAATATGAAAGAAAATTAAGTGTTGTCACTTAATGTCAGTTTTTTACTTCATTGTACTTTTAAGCCCTTAAGTTAAATTTTTGTATACTCAACTGCATCAGTGAAAAGAAATAACTTAAAATTAACTGAAAAATTAGCTAAGTTTATGTTGTCTGTGAGTATGTATCAGTGTATGTGTGTGTGTTATATCTACACACACACACACACTACCGTTCAAAAATTTGGGGTCAGTAAGATATTTAGTGGTTTTTAAAGATGTTTCATCAAAAGCATCATTACTCCAGTCTTCAGTGTCACATGATCCTTTCAGAAATCATTCTAATGATGCTGATTTATTACTAGAACTGTCAGTGTTGAAAAGCAAAATATACACTGTAAAAAATGCTGGGTTATTTTTTTCAACCAAACCGCTGGGTTAAGACTGTTGGGTCATTTTCTCAATGTTGGGTAGTTTTTTGTGTAAACCAATGCTGGGTTACCGGTTGGGTTAGAACGCGGACGTTAAAGAGAGCACGCACGTCACGTTAACGTCGGACGACACCGCTGCGAGAAGCCGCCATTTTTTTCATCATCTCGAGATGGAAGCGAGTAAAAGATGTTTATGGTAAGTAAAATGTAAAAATATAAAGTCGTGATTCATTGTTAGTGTCCGGGAGTATTTAGAGATTTCATGGAAGGCAGGAATAGTCTCAAAAGAGCTTATATTGAAAAATACGCCAACGCGGTTTTTGCCTCAGAAATGAACGGTCTCACTTAACGGCAGATATACTTTTAATATAACAACCGCGAGTGTCTTATATCATATTTACATACGATTTTACAATATTTGCTCTTGTTGAGGTGTTAATAGACGGTTATTTAAACACATATAAATTTGTTATCTCATTTTTCACGGTTAAACTGAAAGGAAACGGCTCTGTGTAATAAAAACTAGCATGATTATTTTGAGGCCGATGTTTGCATGTAACGATATTTCAGACTTGTTGAGCTCCGGAGTTCAGGACACCGAGGCCAGCTGCGTGTGTGAGGACAGAGGAGATTTTCTTAGCTTCTTCAGAAGAGAGGGAAAGACGGTTAAGCCAAGTAAACGTCATTATTCCATCATGTTGTTGTTAACGTTACTTTTAGTCAGAGTAAAATAATGCAACTTTTTGTTTGTTTTTCTCCTGTCTTTTTACTTCACATTTTGTAACAACAGTATGATTACGTGTTCATATTTTGCAGAACTCAAACTATCTTTGGAGTT